>OZ038318.1:6562063-6579563 GCA_964035775.1 Osedax frankpressi
TGTTAAAAACTAAAATAATCAATATATAAAATATATATTTCATTTTTTTATATATTGTTATATTAAATTTTAAAATATTATTTCAGAGTAGAGATAGTACTAGGTTAGTCAAGTATAGCTATATAACTACACAAACACACACACACACACACACACACACACACACACACACATATATATATATATATATATATATATATATATATATATATATATTTATATATATACATATATATATTAATATATTAACTGAATAAGTAGTATTAATCAATATTACAACGACATATTCGACAAATTCAATTAATTAATAATCGTTATGAACTCCTCTACCAGTCAATCTAGTTCTTGTTCATGTACGAGCAGAGAAAAGGACCGTAAACTAATAGTGAAACTAAATAAAGGTTTGACCTTGAAATTGTCGTTGAGTAATTATTACTACGATGATATAGAATTATAAAATTTGAATATATATATATCTCAATATAAAAATATATTGAGGTTTTTATTTTACATTGTAATGTAATTGTATTCTTTATTTACGAAATATGTCTATTATATAAAATAATAATATAATTAAAAAATCAGAATTAATCATATTATCTAGAAATGCCTATTGATAAATATATAGTAAATCTATTATTCTTTATATGGATATTAAAACAAAAATATACAGCAAATATAATCAGTAAGTAAAGCGAGTTGATAAGTAATTTATATTTGACATCTAAGTCACAATATATTATAATGTAAGCATAAGTTAACACACAGCCTCGTTATCTATTTACCATCTACATTTTTTCATTTGTAGAATCATGGAAATTAAAGTGAATTATTTATAGATTTCATTGAAACTATATTTTGTATTTAATTATGTTGTACGCATATAATATTATATACATTAATAATATCTATATCTGCAGATTTTCATGATTTGTTTACAAAAATCGGCATTGTGTTGGATAGATTTGCCGTTTGTAATGAACATAGAGATGCATTACAGAATTTGGTATACGGGATTGATACAATGGATCCAAGTTATACATACTTATATATATATATATATATATATATATATATATATATATATAATTATATTAGCAGAGTTGTGGATTTACTATTATCAATTGTAAAATTTATTAGATAAAAAAAAAATAACAAATTTAATAACTCAAGCTATGTGATATCATACTTTATCTATTCTTACCGAAATATTCTATGGAATGAGGATATCACATTAGTCCATTCTTATACTGAAGTCTACTTAGAGAATATATATGTGTATACTATTGTTAATAATACGAGAACAGTATGGCATATCGTGTGGTGTACAGTTACTAAACTCAGATCTCTAGATGTGTTAGATGGTGGTACAGTTTACCAGTTCAAACAGCAGACGCTGCAATTAGACGTTTGAATAACACGCATTTGTTTATCGTAATGTATCAGTGGGTGTCGTTACTTTGTATAAATTTGCTTTTTATATGTATTTAGCTTTAGTATGTATAGTGCCAAGTGAAATACATGTATCCTTTATATAACAGGTGTATATAATTGATAATAGATCTGGTTTGCGTAATCCATTTATAAATAAGATGTTCTAGTATTGTATTATAACTATATTTACTTTCATAGTTATAAGTAAGTTATTTAAATAGTACAAGTGGGTTTATTATTACTATTAAATATTAACGTTTGTACACTATGGTTTAAACAATACCGCTTATATAATAATATCAATAATTACAACGTCTCTTTAAAATATTGGCTTTGCAAACAATCTCTTAAAGAATCTCGTAAAGAATGATATTTTATTTGCTATATTTCCTTGTCGGGTGAATGTAATTTCTCAAGTGTTTAACGTAATAGTAAATTCTCTTTTGATCGCATATCGATTACATGTAAAGTCATTTTTAACTACAATTATAGTTCATTCACTTATACTAGAGTTGTAGTTAAATAAATAATGTTCACCATTTTGCAGACGACCAGCTCTTTCTAGTGGATGAGTGTATTTGCGGCCAGGTTAAAACAAAGTAAAATAATATTTGTAGTGGTCAAAGTATTGCAACTCGTCCAGAGTGTAACGATATGAGACGAGTAATCGGATGTATTCATGTAGATGTAATGCAATACTCAGTGTACATTTAGATAACGGTAGTTTACTGATTGTGTAATCATTAATATATACAAATAATTAACGTGTAATGATAATATTCTATAAATATATATATATATATATATATATATATATATATATTATAATATAAATATTTATAATTATTATACACATATAATTATTATATGGTTCTAAGATATTACAGATGGTATGATGATTATATGATGAATAATTTTTGAATAATTATTAACATGTATAACTAGAACTATCATGTATACAAATTTAAATACATTTATAATATAATTAAATATCGTTTAAAATAATTTCATGATTTTTTTGAACGATTTAGAATTTACGAATTTTTTGAACTTACGACAAAATGATATTGTCCTTTATAAAGTCCTTTATGGTTCTGGAAATAGTAATTCAATATAATTAATATTCTGTATTAAGTGAATTTGTAAACAACCTACGCGTATGCGAATTAGGATACCATTGCAAAACATAATAAATCATTACACAATAGCATATATATACTATATAATATTTGTATTATATTGCAAAAGTGATATAACAACTATAAAGTAAAGCAATGCCGTAATCATAACAATTATGATTAATTATACATTTAATATTCATGATTTCCATAAACAGCCTACTTCGTCATCGGAAATAGACGTTAAAATAGATAACAACGAAGTCGGTAAAGAAAGTCCGTATGGGGAGGATGGAGAGGAGGAAGAGGAGGAGGAGGATGAGGATGAGGATGAGGATGAGGATGAGGATGAGGAGGAGGAGGAGACTGGCGATGACTCATGCAGTTACACCTACGACGAAGCAGAAGAGGAACAATCCTGTGTTTCCACCGAAGAACCAACAGATAGCTATTACCGCGACTCCAGTGTCGATGAAACAAGGTATTCCAACGGAGCAATACAAATTACGTAACACACATAACCTTCTCATATCATATGAATATTAATAATGTATCATCTTTCACAATTAACGTTTCGGAGTCGAACTATATTTTATGCGAAGTACGCAACGCTAGCACGCTAGCTCCCTACTTCCCACTACGCCCGGAACGCGTAGGACGTACCGATATAACATATTCCCGCGTGACCCGCTTGACCCGCGTGACCCGCGTGACCCGCGTGACCCGCTTGACCCGCGTGACCCGCGTTCCCTTCCGCAGCAGCGACACCTACACGGTCGGCTCGTCGTCCGGCGACGGCGCCTCGACTTCAGCGCGCAGCGGAGACGCCTCCACCGAACGCAGCCTTCGCAGCAAATCCGAAGACTCTCTGATGCAACGCTTGAGTCGAATGCTGGCGCCGGCGGGCGTCGGGGGCGTCGGCGGCGACGACTCGGGGGCGTGGCCTAGCACGTCGTCGCAACGCGTGCGCGCGTACCTGGAGCGCGTACGTACCGACCCGGCGCGCGCCAGTACGGACTGCGGCGTCGGCGGCACCGAAGGTCTGTCCGCCGCCGGCTTACGACGGTACACGTCGAACGGCCGCCGGGATCGCATGATCTACGAGTGCCTGAACGGGATTACGGGCCGCAACTGCATGCCGCGCATAGGGAAGTCCGGTAGGCCGAGAGCCAGGAGGTAACGGGGGAAACGCTCCGGCGTGGTTACGGTTACACCCGAGGAGGTAGAGTAGTTAGCGGCGAGAGGGTTGGCGAGAGGGTTGGCGAGCTGGCGGTGGTGGATACGCGAAGTGGATGGACGTGGGTTTTAAAAGAGAATAGGAATTACATCGAAGATCTAGAATAAGGATACGTTTATCGGGGGGAATATTAGGCCATGTATCACAGGTAACAGCCCCGATGTTTATCGTGTATCACCTAAACTCCAATGATCTTACGCGAGTAATTAATCGCCGTATGAAGTTCAATTTAACTGCATTCACTTGATAAATGGAGAATAATAATAATATCAATCTAGAATAAATGTTTACCTAAGAAAATCTTTTTATTTTAAATAAGTTTTTATAATCATCGAAATTTGTTAACAAAATTAGTATATATATATATATATATATATATATATATATATATATATATATATATATATACAATATATATATTTATATATATATATAACTCACAAAATGCTATTGAAAATGTATTATGAATTTTCATTAAATTATGTATTGGTTTCTTTATCACTGTGAACCTAAAAATAAAGTATATAACAAAGATGTATGACTTTATAACAAGAAAATTAGCTTCGTTGATGGATATATTATGGTTTTTATTGTATTAAACTTTATTATATTTTTCCTTGTTATATTAAGTTTCTTTTATATCATTTTTATTATAGCACGATCCTAAATATCCTACAAAAATGTTAATATGTTTTTATATACGATTTTTTTGCTTGGTGCATTTCAATATTAGAGATATTATCGAATAACAAAGCAACACCGACCACGCATGTAAACCATTGTAACGTACAGTGTACGACATACAGTGTACGACATACAGTGTACGGCATACAGTGTACGACATACACTGTACGACATACAGTGTACGACATACAGTGTACGACATACAGTGTACGACATACAGTGTACGACATACAGTGTACGACATACAGTGTACGACATACAGTGTACGACATACAGTGTACGACATACAGTGTACGACATACAGTGTACGACATACAGTGTACGACATACAGTGTACGACATACAGTGTACGACATACAGTGTACGACATACAGTGTACGACATACAGTGTACGACATACAGTGTACGACATACAGTGTACGACATACAGTGTACGACATACAGTGTACGACATACAGTGTACGACATACAGTGTACGACATACAGTGTACGACATACAGTGTACGACATACAGTGTACGACATACAGTGTACGACGTACAGTGTACGACGTACAGTGTACGACATACAGTGTACGACATACAGTGTACGACATACAGTGTACGACATACAGTGTACGTTACAATGGTTTTATATGTGTGGTTGGCGTTGTACGTCGTACACTTATATCTCGTCTCAATTGGTCGTTGCAATTCTAGATTATACCATAAACAATGCCTGTGGAGATGTGGATAATTGAGTCATCGCGCATTGAACATTATTGCATCTCGTAGTTACCGCATCTCTTGCGCAGGTAATGTCTTACATAACATCATCAGCTTGTCGCCGGAACTTGCCAATTTATTTATAGCCATCGGTTGATATCTGAAAGTAATAGCGTTGAGTACTGCGAGATGACCTTAGCTATTGTATTATAATTAGTTACTTGTCGTATAGATTTTGCGAAGCTGCTTTGTTTAGAAGAGGATTCATTTTTGAATTTCTTTAACCAACGTCGGAAGCTAAGAGCAGATGTCATCGATATATAATTATTAACATATATATTCATTGTGTCCATTTTATATACTGATACGTGTTCCTAAGTGTTTGGCAATATTTACAATAGGAGTTATTATATCTGTCACTATCTTATAACATCGATAGCCGTAGAGTTATTGTATTGCATTGTAATGACAGATAGAATTTGTTAATTGTATACGATGGCTTGTTCCAAATGACGAATACGTCGTTACTCCTTAAAATCTCTCGTATTCACTATCAATTAGTGTTTAATTGCATCTACTTGTAGCATAACTACTTTATTTGTTATAATTCATTTTAAAATGATATGATATGATATAATTGTTGATATTGAATTTCAGTCTTATTTAGAAACTTTTGACAATTTGACATTTGTTCATAACTGTCGCAAACATCATGGACCTCCGATTTATTGAACTGTCTTATAATAGGCTCAGAGGTTAGGTCAAAACTGACTGAGAAAAGGAAAACCATGTCTATCACTTCTAGTTAGGTTTACACAAATTACACAGATTATATTTGCACAATTATTTATACCCTATGTCTTCCAATATTTTTGACATGCGATCTGGCAGATGGAGTGTATCGAATAGCTTATAGAGAGTTGAATGCGGAATTGCATCTAATGTATTTTCCCATTGTGTGTTGCTTTTAAAAGTCTGAGATAATAGTTTCCATGTTGTAGGCATGTTATTGGGTTTCTTTTACGAATATTAGAAATATATTTACCTCCGATGAGCTGCAATTGTGATTTGTCACAATCTTAATAATGCTCCCCTATTTCACAAACTTACATTTTCTCTATTGACGGATGTTAATATTTAGGACTGCATTTTGATTAGGTATCCGTAGCATCTTCTTTTTATTAAGATTTTATTACCAAATTTTCCAACGATAAAGGATCTTGAATTTTATTTGCAGCTTCAAATATTGCCTAGTATAGGATAGATTTATCATTTATAAGTTGTAGGTGGATAAACTAAATCTTTTTATTTCCAGTCGAGATATTATTATTTCGTAGTGTCTATCAATGATTCCAGATTGTAATGTATACGCAAGTATAGTTGACGTCCTGTTATAACAAAGTTCCGAGTATGATTCTGAATTAATAATTAGTTTAGAAATATTGCAAAGTCTTTTGAATCAATTATAAAATTTACCAAATCTCAAGCTACTTATTTCCTTTGTAATATTTGTAATATTTATTTTTGATAAATTCTATTTCCTGTGTAAAGTTGACCAATTCCCAACTTCTCATTTCTTATATAACATTCGGTACATGTCTAGAGTGTTGGGCGACTGAGTTGATTCTCCGATATCATTTAAATCCATAAAAACATTGTATATCGGTAGACCATTGGTTTTTTCAGAAATACCCCATGGAATATCACTGCCTTAATTAAATCTTATATTTTTGAAAGTTGAAAATAGTCAAAATATTATACTCAAATTATTACAACATCTTAATAAAGGCTCTATATTTCTAGCCCTCGAAAGATTGCCTATAAAATCACTAAATATGCACATTATTCTGATGGTTTAACTTCTTGTATCTATAGGACGTGCAGTGCACGTCGTGCACCTTTAAAGTAATATTTTACTATTTTTAATGGTAAATAACAGTATATATTCAACTGTATAACAGTTTAATATATCTAATGATACTTAATTTGATTTAACTTTGAAAACATTTTAATTTATAAACTTTATTCTAAATTCTTCAAAAATATCAATCTAACATTAATTTGTGATTAAGGCAAACCGACTAGAAATACGTGAATTCTCATTTATATATATCACTATTTTAATATTACTGTAAAATGGTGTACTACGTAAAATGTACGTAGTGTATATTTATTTTTAAAAAATGTATTATTTTATAATATCATATAAAAAATATTATAAAAGTCTATTATTTAAACAATATTATAGATTTAGATTAGTTGATATCCTGAATCAAAATGTATGATAAAAATAAACGAAATGATAATTAGATATTAAATTAGTTATGTGGGAATGCATATTATTCAATATCATATATTACATTTACTGCAACGACTATTATATTGCCCAGTAATAATAGATCATGTTATAAAGCTAATAATTAACAATCGTATACCATAACGTTATTTCGGTTTGTTTATTATCTCAAAAGTAAAAGAACACTTGGGCTTGAACACATAGCACTTGGATCATATACATTTTATTTATTGGTCACGGATTTACATAATGATAGCTAGCATAAAGGGCATTCCTCCGCAGCGATGAAGTGGTCATCCGACAGCCATCTCAGTTCGTAGAAACCCGGGGACTAATAAGGTCATACGGCCGACGAGGCGAAATTGCAGGTCGAAAGTGGAGCAAACGAGGGGGTGAATCACCGTACGATGTAATGCGTACATCGGCTACATTGAACTCACAAAGTGACGGGCGTAAATCAAAGCCAGCACAGTCACCTCCGCCTCTACCGGGTTTCCAGGTATCGAAGGTCCATTGTTGGGCCGGGGGTGTCGATTAAAGAAACGGACAGGCGAAGTTAGAGCGGCCGACGCACGCAAACAGGAGCGCGCGCCACGAGTTTTATCCGCGACGTCCGCAAATCGAAATTCGAAAGCTCCCAGCTGATGTGTTGTGTTGGTTATCTGATAGCTTTGGTGGTTTTGAAGTGAATTTACAAGTGTCCAGGATGTGCAATGTATAAACTACAATGTAAATAATACAACAATCTGGGTATATGACCATATTTTAATTTGATTTTCCTTTTAACGGTATGATAAAAGGGAATATTAAATTTATATTACTCTATGCGGATTAGTGAATTTCTTGTGTATTATTGTCAACATAATATTTTTCTTACATATTTATTAACTAATTCTATTTGTACTACAATAAATTATTTGAATACGGGTTTGAACATTTTTCTTAACAAATTTGTGAAAATAGAAATTTACAAATATATTCAGATATTTAACATTAAATAATATAATATATAAGATTCTATTATTTCAATAAATTATAATATAAAATAAATATAATAATATAATATAATTATAATTTATATAAATATATGATTACATAGTTTTTTTTATTGTAAACAATGTTTTATTGTAACATTTAATCGAAATGTATTAGCCCGCGGAATAACGAATAATATATATTGTATACAAAATTGTATTTAATAATTTCCACGTAATACTCCGTTTATTAATATTCATAATCCGAGTACGCGCGCCGTGGACGTAGAGCTAGGCCGCATAGAAATTCGTGTTCGCCATCTTCAAAGCCCTAGCTCCGTATTCGCCACCGAACGGCTCGACTAGCGGTAGATTACGCAGAGATCGATTGCGGTTCGAGTTTCTACGACTGTAACGTAAACACCATTTCATATTATCGCACACCCGGGGGGGGCACTGCCAAAGCCGAGAACCGAGCCCGTAAACCGTTTGGCAGAGCCTAGGATCGAGTAAAAACAGACTCGTTTTTGAATATATTTTAAAAAATCAGTTAGGAAAATAGAAATATTATTGTTGGCGTCGGTACGAGATTAATCCGATAAATCGTCGAATAAAGACAATCGGAAAGTTGCGAACATTAAAAAAGTACATCCCTCCACCGTACCATTATCGCCGCAATTAACTTGCACGGCCGGTAATTAATTGAATCGCTAATGAGTCGCCAGGTTGGGCCGCCGACCGTAGAAAACGAGCGGGCGAGCGAAAAAGGGGCGGTCGGTCAAAACGACAGTAACCTCTGACCCCGGCACCGGATAAACTGTAACACAAGGTTGTATGTGTGTGTGTGTGTGAGTGAGTGCGTGTAGCTAGCCGATCGAATGCGCGACGTTAGAAGCTCGTTGTACTGCCGCCGCGACGCACGTGTATTCCCCCAACCCTACCCGCTATATTGTACTTGGTTACGCGGTGCCCCCGCTAGTCCCCACGACGCGCGTAGATCAGTCCGACGCACCACTCTACCGAGCGAACGAAACCCAGCCGCCATCCAGAATCGAAACATTTTAACAAATCACGGAGAAAGGTAACATTGAAAATAAATTGTAATATAAAATACGATATTTCCTAACGCCGCTACAGAACAACGTCGATTAGTTGCCCGTTTTTAGTAGGTAAGTTCTACATATATGCCGCTACTTATTATCCGATGTCAACCGTAATCGAAAACATCCGAACATTTAATAAACATACTTTTGATTTAAAAATATATTTACAATGTGATACTAGTGTTTAAAAAATTTAATTTAAAATTTTTCCTTCGATAATAATTATCGATGTAGGTATAGTTTAAACTACACAACTTATTTACATCGTATGTGTTTAGTATACGCAAGAAAAACGCGTATGTGTAGCTAAATACACTAAAATGGTACCATGGTCGATATTATCATGTACAACGGCCTAGAATTCACTAAAGCCTATCCTGAAAAATCGTCATTTTTCTTTCGTTTTTTAAAGGTTTGTAATATAAAGTCACACTATATTATACTATAGGATGATATGCACGTTTGGCAGATAACAATTATTCTGTAACATTTATAACATTCTTAAAAAATAATTTTCTTAAAAAATAGTTTAAGTTTACTTTTTTTATTGAACATTCTTTATAAAAATACGCTATGAAAATAGTATGTAAACTATTTTGTTGACATACCTTTGTAATTATCTAATGAAATCGTCTGTATTATTCTTTATTTCCATAATTAATTTATAAGTTCCGATTTTTAAAAATATTTACGTAAAATCGAATTCGATTTTTTAACATACAAGTATTTAAAAATAAGTTTAATTCCTTAAAACAGTATAAATATAATAAGTAATTCAATTACATATAATTAATTACATTTTAATATACAATTTTACTCGTACTTCGATATATACTACTTAATTAAAATAAGAATTACATTATTGAATTTTTTACTTTTTTCAACGTTTATCAATTTTAATTTACATTTCTCATAAATGAAAAATATACGAAATGTTATATTTATCGCAATGAACGTGTACAATTAGATGTTATATAATGATAATCAGTGAAAATATATATTTATAAAAACAAATATGTATATTTTTTTATTTTATTTCCATTTGTATTTAATTTAGCATTCTATTTGTTTTGAAAAATATAATTAGATTTATATTAATATTTTTAGTATAAGTATTTACTAACACATATTTAAAATATACATTAACTGTAAACCAAGTAATTATTTAAATGAATTAAAATTAATAAAAGTACGAATTTCAAAAAACTTCAAGTTGTGTTGTGATTATTTATTTATGAAAATATTAAAATGTTTTCCATAATAATATAATTGTATATTGTCGATTTATGTATATATATTTATATTGAACCATTTATTAATATCTATATTATTCTATACTATATAGAAGTCAATCCGTATATTATAATTGTACACTAAAAATATAAAATATAGCTCATCGATAGATCTGGACAATTAAAAATACTTCATTAATTGCAATCAGTTATGCTTAAGAATTTATATTGACAAAAACAATAAAAATGTATCGTTTGAGTTGACTGACAATGCAATGGAATGCTATAACAAATTAAGAATCGCAGTTAGTTGTTGACGATATCTTATGTAAGTTATAATGCGTACAGTGAAAAATCTACGAAAGTTACACCTAATTAGAAGGCCGTAACACGTAAACCCATCTCATGACCGCTATAGTAGATGCATACATACGTTACACGGTAAACTATTTATAATCATATTCGGAATTAACCGATACGTGAAGAAACAATTTTACGAGAAAATAATCACAATTTGTATTCTGTTATTAAAAGTAAACTTTTTTCACATGCTCATATATTTTCACTTTCTTAAATATTTTATATATATATAAATATCACATATATATATATAAATATATATATAAATTGTGTATGAGTTCATATCCATTATTAGAAATAAAATCATATATTTATATAATTATAAATATAAAATTATATACTTATTAATAGTATACTAGAAATGTAAACACTCTTATTCAGTTACATAATATTGGAGATTTGACCTCAGCGGTCAATACACTACAAAAGTTACTTTGTTTCCAATAGCCGTTACGTAACAATCGCTATATGACGTAACAATACCGGCAGAGCCTCGCTATGCGTATACAATGTTACAGGTCGGACAGTTCGAATTAAATTTCGGTCCATTACTTCTGCTACCTTTATTGAGATCTGTGTAACGCACCCCTACTGCCCGTACTGTACGTAGGGTACGTAGGGTACGTACTGTGTATACGCACTAAACAGTAGTACATACACTTGGTGGTAAGTTTGTGTACATATAAGTTTGCGTGTAAATTAGTGCTATGAAAGTGAATTATAAAAATAAAATAATGCTCTATTATTATATGTATAATATTATATTAATATAATTTATTAGATTATTTAATTATATATATATATATATATATATATATATATATACATATATATAAATATATATATATATATATATATATATATATATATATATAACATTTATATATTACATATGATATTCATATAATAACAACGTATACATACTTTCTTACATAAACACTATATTACAAACAAACTAATATTACATAACCTGTACTTAATTATTAATAAGTAATACTTAATATTTAATACCTACAACATGGTAATTATATATACGCTATCGATTATTTATCTAAACGTAGCGAAATTTGAATAGCCTGCATTAATTTGAATAAATATAAATATAAAAGCAAATATAACTGTACTTCTCAGGATTACATGAGCTCTTTGTTAACTGTACATTTCATCGATTGTTTCAATATTACAATATTCATATATATAAATATTCATATATAGATATATAGATATATATATATATATATAAATATTCATATATATATATATATATATATATATATATATATATATATATATATAGCTTACAGATTATTTGATCCATAAATTTATAATTTATATATAGATTTTGATAGAAATTAATTTAAAAAAAACGTATCGAATTATGTCTATTTTAGTTGTCAATTAGTATGTAAATACTTAGTCACGAGCGGTCAAGTAGTACGTACTCGAGTACCGCGGACTATGTTTACGCGCCCCGTTAGAGTAGTACACGGACAACTCACGCCACGCTCGGCATACGCCCGACCATCGTGTACTGGGGCATCTATATCAATAAGGCCTATCCGAATCGATAAGAATAGCGGCCGACGGTGAGGTGCGACCGTATGGATCTTAGGAAGAGGAAGAGGAGGAGGAGGAGGATGGCGAGGATGATGTGAGGAGGAGGAGGAGGAGGTTTAGGAAAAGGATGAGGAGGTTGATGAGAAGGAGGAGGAGGTTTAGGAAGAGGATGATGAGGTTGAGGAGAAGGAGGAGGAGGTTGGAGAGGCGGTTGAGGAGAAGGAGGAGGAGGAGGAGGAAGATGATGTTAAGGAGGATAATGAGAAGGATGAGGAAAGGGATGATAATGAGGAAGAGGAGGAAGAGGCTGAGGAGGAGGTTTATAATGAGGAGGAGGTTTATAAAAAATGAGGAGGATGAGGTTGAGGAGGAGAAGAAGGTTTATTAAGAGGTTGATGAGGAGAAGTAGGAGGAGGAGGTTGAGGAAGAGGTGGAGGAGGATGTTGAGGAGGAGGTTAAGGAAGAGGTTGAGGAAGAGGTTGAGGAGGAGGTTAAGGAAGAGGTTGAGGAAGAGGTTGAGGATGAGGAGGAGGAGGATGATGTTGATGAAGAGGTTGAAGAGGAGTAGGATGAGGTTGAGGAAGAGGTTGAGGGAGAAGAGGAGGAGGATGATAAGATTAAGGATGAGGAGGAGCATGAAGAAAAGGAGGAGGAGGAAGGGGTAGCATCGTGCGTTCCCTTAACAGCCTCACAACGGAATGTGCCGACACCGACTGAGTCGATATCAGCTATCGTAAGTATGACGAATTTCGCCGGAAATGAAGTTTTAACCAGAATATTTTTCATTTAAACATGTTGTTAAATATTATTAATACATTAAGATGTATATGTTTATATATGTATATATACTTCAAATATATATATATATATATATATATATATATATATATAAGAATGCATACCAATTTATATAATTGCATCTGCAATGATAATTCACTATGATTGTCTATTATCTCATCTTACGGATATTAAAAGCGATTTCGCCGGCGTAATAAGTTAAATTATTCTACCGTTGGACATTTCATAGCTCCGGTGATTTCGGTAGAGCCGTGAAATTGCTTTAATTATGATTTCCAGAAGAACGCACGCACTTCGCCGTCGGCACTGAATCGGAGGAAGGTTGACGAAATCGCCGTGAGACCTAGACGGTTCTCCGATTCTGTGATACCGACGTTCGCTCGATAGTTCCACTGTACGCCACTGTACGCCACTGTACGCCACTGTCCGCCTCGGCCGAGACGATGCGAAGCTGCGCCGCGCTCGTCTATTATGTAATATTTATCACGTCTCGGAGATTAAGAGTGGTTTCGAAATATTTATTAATTATACGATAACTTACGCACGTATTGCGTTACGGACGTGTGTCACTAATACGCTGCTAATCCAGTCTATCAATAACATGCTATTAAATATGAATGATTCTGCCAGTATGTAATTATACCATAGTTCGAGTTATGATGAACTGCTTACTGTTACCCTTAACAGTCACCTTGAAGAATACAATTCTGATAGTATACTATATATATTATATATATATATATATATATATATATACCATATATAGTATATACTATATATATATATATATCCCACTAACACTTGTGATATATGATATAGCATAATAAGTGAATTCAATATTAGTATTATTAAATTTCAGACGATAATTACAGGTGTTTTTATTTTATATCCAAAATGTTAAAAATTTATGTCAACTTATAAGTTTATAAAAATTGATATAACCTAATTTATTTAGAATATCAAAGATTTTACAAAATTGTGTTAAAAAATGTTATTTGGTATTCATTTAATTTAGAATTACATACGTACCAAAGTGTATACCTATAAATATTTATATAGATATTCATTACATTTTTTTTGATAATTCCTATCTTGAAACATTCGTAATTTAACACAACATCTAGGTGGCTTTTTTCTAATTTGCAGGGCCCGTGAATCATTAAAAAACAATCTTTTCACAAATACGTTTTTATTGCAGGCATACCAGAGAACAATAGCTACTACCTGAAGTGAAATCAGTCCCCCTATCGGCCGGTTTATGTTTTCGAATACGGGTTATTTTAAAACTATAGCTTATCATTGAAATAATTAATATATTATATTAGTTTGTAACAGATTATAACTGAATATTTAGAATTTAAAAGCTAATTAGTATTTGTATAATTGTTTTTTATATTGAAAACTTTAATAGTTTGACGGTTCTATATTAAATTGGATTCGTTTAAAAATAAATGTGTCGATGTCATTGCCGGCAATACGTACTGCCAGATAGCGAATTAATAACTTATCGGTAGCGTCTTCGACGATGACGCGATCTATTCCTAATATACGACCACACCGTACAATGGCCTACATCTTAATCCATCCCTCCGTAGTCGTCATGTCAGAACAAGACCTCCTCAACACGAAGAGAGCCCCAAAATGCGCTCGTTGCAGAAATCACCAGCAATCCGTTTCGGTGAAGGGCCACAAACGATACTGCCCGTTCAAGACTTGCAATTGCAAGAACTGTGGCCTGATAGCCCTCCGACAGAAAGTTATGGCCGCTCAGGTGGCCTTGAGGTGAGGAAAGCAACTTTCTGAGTCTTCTAAAACTTGAAATATTTATGTGCAACACATTTTCTATCAGGATACAATCCGAGTATTTTATCCGTTTAAGTTATTATTTAAAACTTCATATCTAATTAGGCCATATCAATTATACCATAATTATATATATATATATATATATATATATATATGTATATATATATATATATATATATATATATATATATATATATATATATGAATAAGTTCATGATTGAATAACTATCTAACAATTCGCTATTTTACTAACTGCTCATTATTAAACTAAATAATATCTACATTATCTATTATGTCAATAAACCACAATAGTATTCGAGTGTAGATACCTCCTAACTGTCCTATAATTGATTGAATAGGATTTTAAATCCCATCAAAAACTACAATTATCCAACTAACCTCTTTATCGT
This sequence comes from Osedax frankpressi, assembly GCA_964035775.1. NCBI lineage: Eukaryota > Metazoa > Annelida > Polychaeta > Sabellida > Siboglinidae > Osedax > Osedax frankpressi. The sequence goes on from OZ038318.1 coordinate 6,577,776, forward strand.
ACTCTCCTACAAAATCCAGACTCAAACTTACATACGAATCCCTAATAAGTACTTTAAGCCTAATCCCAACTCTCCACCGATACAGGAGACACCAGCAACAAGACGAAGAGATGGGCATATCGCACCTTTCGCAAGTAAATCCCACGACTAACTCCGATCAGGGTTCCCCTCCGGGCGTTGGGTTCACCGGAGGTCAAGCCCCGTGCCCGCCGCCGCCGCCACCACCTCCGCCAGCTCTCCAACCCTTCCTGCAAGCGACGTCTGCCCAACAAACTCCGAAACAGCTAGTCCACCACCACCACCACCAACAACAACAACAACAACAGCAACAACAACAACAACAACAACAACTACTTCCGCCGCAATTGCAAACCATATCGCCACCAACTCTGACATCGTCGCACAATTTGCTACGAACACCGTTGAAACGTACCTCTCCAACTAACTCGCCATCCGACAATCTCCTTTTAACTACGAGTAACACTTCGAGTGAACACCGTAAGTAACCATTTACAGCATTTTCGCCATTTTCATCGCATCGAACATATCGAACTAACTCATTGAATTGACTAATAATATAAATTAAATATCAAGATTTTCATATATATATATTTATATATATATATATATATAACTGGAAGGTAATTAAGATAATGTTAACAGTTGAATATAATTTAATGCAATGTAATCCATAACATAAAAATAAAAACCAATCGACATCATATTTGATTTTTACATTTATAGTTTTGTTAAATTTCTTTTTACTTTGCAATACTAAATAAATTATAACTATTGAAAGGATCATTTTTATGATATTCTTTAATATTGTTAATATCTTACAGTTAAGTTTAAAACACTGTTGTCTTTAACTTTGCAGATCTTACAATCCTCCAAACAGCCTAGTTTAACCTTACGAATAATTACCGTTACAGATATGCCGGCTCCCATTGACTCAGGCCACGCCCACAATCCGATGCCACAGTTTCCTATGGCATTCTATGGTTAGTACGACATGGTATGTCGAGATATCTCGACATATATGTCGAGATATATACGATGTATACATCTCGTCCTTTCTTCATAATTCCGCGGTCAGTTTTAACCTTTTGTTTTAACGAACTGTCCTTTTGCAGGCCACTATGCAGCTGCAGCGGCATCGGCCGCTTACTACGGTAAACTGTACGGAGGCAAAGAACTGCCCGGTGGTGGTGGTGGGGCAGCCGCTATGTTCCAGGGTGTTAAATCGCTTCAGACGGTGAAACCGCTACTTCCGGCGCTGATGACCGGTTTCAGCCACGCCCACCCGCCCCAGCCCCACGCCGCGTCCGCGGCCGCCATGCTTATGAACCGAGCGCCCCTGGACCTGGCGGTCAACCAAACCACGTCGATCGGTAACGCCCACCTCATACGCGGACACGCCCCGCGTTCGTTCGATCCGTCGGACGCCAAGAAACCGAGATTCGAGGGTCCGCCGCATCCACTGGAGAATGGCAGTCCGTTAGAACTCTCCAATCCTCCATCGCACGCCACTCCGCCAGATGCCATGCTCCATGTACAGCCGACTTCGTGTCAGAACGTATTGAAACGAAAACTGCTAGCCGCCAGCCAACAGTTTCCGGTAAACTACAGCATGTCTGCTCCCTCCCATCTACCACCGCAACAACAACAACAACAACAACAACAACAACAACAGAGTATCCCGAGATATAATCCGCAGCTATCCCAGCATTACACTCCCCAACACACGCCCCAACACACGCCCCAACACACGCCCCAACACACGCCACA
>OZ038318.1:6582063-6589563 GCA_964035775.1 Osedax frankpressi
TACTACTACTACTACTACTACTACTCCTACTACTACTACTACTACTACTACTACTACTACTACAATTACTAAGCTTGGTATGTGTTACTCTATAGGGATATTCGGTATACTGAAGGTAGAGGTAACGAAACCGTATTATTCGACAGTCCGTCCGTCCGTCTGCCATTTCTTTTGAAGTCGTACCGCTTTTTATGTGTAAGCCCCGCTCGTAACACTTCGTCGTCATGTTTCACCCCGCTAGGCGAACACGTTGCTGTCACCCGGGTTCCGCCGTTTATTCGATAACACCGTTATACATGTACATCTATATTTTATTATTAAACGCATCTTTATTGTTACGTGAGTTCATTTTTATTATCATTGTTAAAATTGCAATCAATAAAATTGATTTTTTTATCGTAAATTTTGACTATGAATTTTATATGTAAGGTACATACTGATTGCTACTTTAATACATATGTAATAAGTATAACATAATATCCAGTATACATATATATTATATAACTATATATATATATATATATATATATATATATATATAGTATAATTATATAATATACAAAAAACTTTAATTTCTGAAAATAAATCAATCAAATATATTGAATAAAATACCAAAATTGTCAAATACCATATATATCATAAGCTTTGCAAACTCTATAATCTATAAAGACGACATAAATTATATAGTATAAATTAGGGTAAATAAATTAACATATTTTAATTTTTTAATACATACATATGAGACATATTATAAATATATAATATTAAAAATTCCAATATATAATAGTTTTGAAAATCTGTGATTTATAATTCGATATTATAAAATTATGCTATTCATAAAAATCATTCGAATCTGATGATAATTGAACATTTGGTATTAGGACCAAATTATTTTAACTATTTCGGAATGTGTACTATGTAAATTATTATATTATTTACATTAAGTAGAGTATATCTTATAATAAATTACATTTCAATACATGTCATAAATTATTATAAATAGTCAAATAGTCAAATTAAGTTAAGATAAAATGGGATAAAACTATGCTTTTATGAGATTTATAACTCTTATAGATTATTCAATGTTATATCTGATGTTATATTAACTATTTATTGTTTATAATTCTGATAATAAAAATGATTACGTTTTAAATAAACATTTATTTATTATTAGTTTAGTTATTAAAATACATTTTTATAAAAATAATAAAACTGCGTGTAGAATAGTTTTAAATAATAGTACTAACTATAGTTATCTATAATAATTAGTTACGAATATAATAACTATATCTAAATATATTTAGCTATAGTTATTAGTTACTAAATATATTTAGCTATAGTTATTAGTTACTAAATATATTTATCTTATAGATCTTATAGTTATTAGTCACTAAATATAAATAATAATGTAAAATTAAAACTATATATCAAATATTACGATACTAATATAAAAGTTATAATAATAATATATAGAATTCAATAATTAACCTAAGTGACCAACTTGTATCCCAGTATTTTCTTAAGGAATCATTTGTATTTAGAAGATATACATGAATGTTATATTATTCAAAAACGTAATCATTCTATACCTGATAACAGAAAATACTTTTTCAGCGCCCTTGAATGTAAAGGTAAATTATTTTCGTTGTAGACGTTATAAAGATTTATTTTAAAGAACAATTATTATTAAAATGAAAATATTAATAAAATGATTACGATATCACCAACGGATAATGTTGAAATTCAATTCATCGACAAATTGACTAAATCTATTTCTACATATATAATACTCAAACTCTCAACGTTAGTTTAATACAATTCCTATAGTATTATGTGTAGTTTAAAACAATATATATTATATAATACTCGTGACTAAAAGTTGATGAAATTCATCATATCATTATGTCCTACTAATTTTTAATATTCATAAATATGTGATTTTCAGAATCGACCAACTACAAAAATGTCAAGGTAATTAATATTCATTAAAATATAATTCAAGTTTATATATAATTAATTTATTAGCCATATGAAGACTAGTGTTGATATTGAAGCTATATATAAGTTTCTTAATATGATGTAATGCTTCTGGTATAAGTCATATGCCCGGGTTTCTTTTATTTCAATCGAAGACATTTTTGTATAATATATTATAACGAATTATCTTATTCAAGTTAATAGACGTATTAATATTCTCGAAGACTCGTCGACTATAAATGTAAATAAATGTACTATCTCAATATCTGCAGATGTATTTAATACATCAGATACAGTAAAGTTAAATACACTAACTAACAGTTATTACCATCTTGTAAACCATACAACAGATATTAGCAAAATAGAATTATAATTAAATTCAATAATACTGCTTAATTATATTCCATTTTATATATATATATATATATATATATATATATATATATGTATATATATATATATATATATATATATATATACATGTATATGTTTATATATATATATATATTATCGTTCAAGAAAAGCATTGAACCTAAGCGCAAATGGAGCTGTTTATCATGACAACAAAAGATTCCATAAATACAATCCATAATTATAGTAATGTGCTATCTCACTTTAATATTCTTCAATAGAGTTTATAAACATCACCTAATTATATTTACAAACAAAATTCACCTCCTAGTAATATATGCACTCTAGAAATTCCCCAATCAGTCATCCTCTTCCCCATGTCCATATATCATCATACTGCATCGCACCTTATTATATAAACTCCGTGCCATGAATCATCTACTATAACCAAATAGTCATTCCATGGTAAGCGATGGATCACTGCCATCTTACTCTTCTAAACTGCCGTCGGCTCATTTATTGAATCCTGGATATAACTTATCAAGGATTGCTGTTCCCGAGAAGAACTATATTCGGCAACTATAACTAACTAGCATGCTTATGTTAATTGAGGCCATCGAGTTTATCTAGAACGATCGATATTGGAACGAACACGAAGAAAATAAGGCAGAGTTCATTCAGAACATGTTCAGGCGTTGTCTTAAAAAAAGAAAGAACTATGAAAGATAGTGGACACGAACTGCAACTTCAGTAGTGACGCGATTGCTCCGAGGTAATACGCTCACCACTCTATTGGTAATGTCACTGGTGTAAACCCATGTGAAGGTATACAGTGGAAATCAATCTATGATATTAAAAATCAATTAATGGTAACGAGAAAATAAATGAAATACCGTTACGACAAGGAAATCAACAAATTAGAATATTAATATACAAAACTGATGAACAAAAAAGGTATTCTATTGAAGGGTATATTTCTGACATTTCACAAATTTCCGGTCGATAAGCCTACTCAACTCTTTTTATAAGCTTTATTTTAGCATCTTTGCAATCAAGTTAATTTTGATAGCTACAATTAATGTGTATCTATGGAATAAAAATCTATGGGTTCCTTCAAGGTATTAGGGTTACATTGGATTATATGTTTGTATTTAAATCAACCATACCTGGCTCAAATAAAAAGATCAACGCCATGTTTATTATATTGCTAGACCCGAGTAATGCATTCGTTTCAATTTTCCGTCAATATTTATTTCTCTTTTTCCAGTATTTAGTAAAATAATCTTGATTGATATTTACTCGCGTATGAAATATTGGTGTGCATCATTTTCTGCTTCGTCTCTTTCAGGAGTAGACAAGCTTATGATTTATCACCTATCATATTAACATAGCTTCGAAGCCCGTATTGAGAAGGTTTATTGAGTTTAACGGAATTCAATTATTTAATGAGTAAAAAGTTTGAAGCAATTTATGAGATATCTTCATCGGTTGGTCAATTGTTGAATTTGGGTGACTATTGCTCTGGAATATAGTTGAATGTATAAATGATATATGTAAGTTTTCTTTTGGTAAATAGATCATTCAGCACTTTAACCTAACTTAACACGAAACATACCGTGGGATACCGATTGGATATAATTACTGTTAAGTACTACGAAGGTTATATAATTCCAAAAATTGAACTAATTGGATATTCGACACGTTACCTTGAATAGAAAATTGAAGTTCCGAGACCTGCACATTTCATTCGATTACCAACAACTGTTCTTCGTATAGAGTCGATATAGCTTTCTTTATAGATTTAGATACAACGGTGAGCAACTTCTTGGACTTACCGAGACACATGGACATTGGCGGCATGGCAATTTATCAAATGAAACCGGAGGAAGATATCTTGAACATTTCAAAGGCCACCCAGCTACTTTCGAGATATTGTACTGATGTTGAAATAATAGAAACGATGCGCATAAAAGAATCAATTTAGAAATTATTTTCCAATTCAAATGAATGTATTCATACTATTGATTTTCTCTCTTATGTCAAAGCTAACGGGGTATGTGCCAACAGATATTATATCAAAGTAGAGAATACATGGACTAGAATAGACATTCCCCAAGCTGCAAAAATTTAGGCATTAATGAATCCGAACAAGAAAAAATCACAATATTTATATATTCGTCGTTATATATTACGCTATTCAATTCGTTTGGTTTTCATAAATAGGTGGTCAGAACACTCTTATCATATCCAATATATGAGGATAGTGGTAATATGAGTAATGATGCAAACATATTATACTTTAGGGCTTATCATACCTATTGTTGTAGGAGTATTCGGATCTTACATAAGGAAAATATTTTACTAAATAATAAGCTGGGAATTACAGGTTTCCTATTTCTCACCTTTCAAGCTGATTATTATATGGAAGCGATATAGGCTTTGGGTGATCTTTTATAGTAATTAAGTGGTTCGTTTTAATATTTTTTATATTTGAGCTCTTTTTAAAGATTTTATATTTTTTACATTTATATGTCTGAAATGTTTCCATTAACTAGTTATATATACATCTATGATAAATAAATGTTTAATGTTTTAATTACGATTTATTTTAATATATTAATTAATATATAGATAATTGTTAGAGGAGCTATAATATTGTTAATAATCATAATAATAATATAAACCCGAGGAAACACGTTCTGTAATAATATTATAAATGTTATAGCAATGCTACTGATGGACTTATCAAATAAATAGTTGGCATATTTCGTAAACGTACTAAATGTACAATGGAAAAACTTAAAAATAATATAACTTGATATACTCAATTTATAGCCAATATTGATCTTATCGCGTATGTCCCGATTCGTGGAAAATGTTGTATATTAATCATATAGATTGTAGTAAATTGCGTCCAAATTAATATCCAATAATTAATTTACATATATGTTTAATATGTTTCATTTTCATATATGTTATCGCTGTTCTTTGAACATATTCTAGTTCATTATCGTCATCACTTTCTTCATCAAATAAACTCATTTCTATTCGAATATTGTCTCCTAAGATTTCCTAAAAATTAGATCCCCAGCCGACCAGCCAAACCCTCGAAATGTAACTAAATCTATTAATAATCCATATTCAGCCGATACCGACTACATTGGAATGGATACGAATAGACATGGATTGATATAATCAATGTCACTAGGTAAATTATTCGACGAAGGAGTCATTTTGAAATTGAAAACATGGAAATAATTACATTAGATCGGTTAATATCATTATCACAATATAATGAATTGGACATCCCCCATTAGGTATCCGTTTGGCAAGTATTTAAATATTGTATTTGCAAATCGCATTGGATAGTTAGATTTGGGTTAGATGGATTTAGGCGGGGAAACTTAAGATGGAAATATATAATAATTATATAATAACATTTGAAAAGTATACATATTATTATTCGAGAATTAATAATATTCCTGTCTAAAATCTAATAAATATAATGATTTACGATGATGCCAAACTTTGCATTAAAGTTTTAAATATTCTCTTCGGTGATACAATATTTGAAACTTACACTAAAAAGTCGATAAAGATCCAAATACTGGAATTCACTTTGATAATAATATTTAATAATCATTTTGAATTCACTTTGATAATGATATTTAATAATCATTCTGAATTCACTTTGATAATAATATTAATATGACTCGCAACTTTTTGCAAATTAATAAAAACTTATTAATGAACTAAATTCAAGTTACCTTGATCATTTTAATATATAATTTCAATATAATCAGGATTCCGAATTTACATCCTAAACTAAACTTAAACTATTATTACTAAAATTGTATTAATAATTATGCTTTTATTAATAATTATGCTTTTATTAATAATTATGCTTTTATTAATAATTATGCTTTTATTAATAATTATGCTTTTATTAATAATTATCCTTTATATTTGATTTCGAACTCTATAGTCTGATATTTTACATTTGATATTTGCATTGAGATGTATGAATAGTCAGTGTTTAAACTGTGGTGACCTTTTTGTGGTGACCTTTATACCCTATGACACGGAAGTGGAGAATATAAACTCGAAATATGTTTTCACCTCGCCAGCGTTTACTTGTAATGATTCCTAGACGTCTGCCGTCTCAATATGTTTACAGTTACATTGCCAATTAAAAATGTTTCGAATTCTGTATGAGTTACATTTTTAGTAATCAATCCGTTGTGTTTTGTCGATATTTGGTTGTACGTTTTTATTAAAGTAGCCAGTTGCGTATGGTGTTAATACAATAAATTAAAGAAGAGTTGTCATTATAATTCAGTGGTCAAGTCTAGTAAATCATAATATCATCAGCAAATATATTGAATTTAATTCTAAGAAAATTTTAAAATAATTAAAACAATGGACGTAAATAAACTAAATATAATAACGGCCTAATCACGAAACCTAGTGGTACCCATACTCTTATTTGAATGTATCTAATGTATCTATTGTTATATAATTTATAAGTGTACATTTATGTTATGTCAGTAATGTATGATTTCAATAGGCATAGTGATTTATCTGCTATAATTATTTAAACTAGTCTATCTAATACAATAATATGAGAGATAGTGTCAAATACTGCACTAATGTACTCACTAATGTACTCACTAATGTATTCACTAATGTATTTACTAATGTACTCACTAATGTATTCACTAATGTATTCACTAATGTATTCACTAATGTATTCACTAATGTATTCACTAATGTATTCACTAATGTATTCACTAATGTATTCACTAATGTATTCACTAATGTATTCACTAATGTATTCACTAATGTATTCACTAATGTATTCACTAATGTATTCACTAATGTATTCACTAATGTATTCACTAATGTATTCACTAATGTATTCACTAATGTATTCACTAATGTATTCACTAATGTATTCACTAATTTATTTACAAATGTATTTACTAATGATTCTTTCGACTATTTTGGATAGGAAGTCTAGACATAGGACGGTGGTTTTATTTGGTAGGATTTACATGTTTTTACAAGTATTGATATTTCATATGATGAAGGTTCTTCCATCAATCCATCCATCCATCCATATATACATCCATACATACATACATACATCCATATATCCATACATCCGTCCAT
>OZ038318.1:6594563-6607063 GCA_964035775.1 Osedax frankpressi
AACTCAAGAGTATAACTTTGGAATTCATAGTATATTATTTTTAGAATTAATATTTCATTTATGTTAAACACGGTCGAGTACATTGGAGAATTCTAGAAATGTTGATAATTAAACAGAAAATTGGAATATCGTTTTAAATTCTTATTTCGTCTGTTTAGGAATATATGTTTGTGTAAATGATTCTTTGGTAATTAATTCTACGTGGTGGTTAAGTTATGGAGTACTTTTATTAATAGCATAATTAATGTGTTAAACATATCTTATTATTTGTGGTTCCGGTAATCAATTCATTATAAAGGTATTCTTAATTTGCAATTGTTATAATTATTTACGGTATTTGATATAGCGAAATAATTGTGGATGAAACTTTAAATTGGAAATATTTGCAAATAGTATAATATACAATTATTATAAAAAAAACAAGTATACACCTACGCATACAGATATACTACAGCACAAATGTACATACATACATACAGACATACATACAAACACACATATACGTAGACACACGTACACTGCACATTACAAAGCGTTAAACGTTAAACACACAGCTATACAAGATGAATATGTAACAATGGTTTATATCGGGCTCGCCGGAATAGTGTTCGGAATCATTTTCTTTCTATATCGAAGGTATGTAACTTTATTTATTATTATTATTATTAGATTTATATTTTTATCATTTTTTTTGACATGTAGATATCGAAAATCTGAACCAAGGTCAGCAAATTCGGAAATTAAAGAAATGGTCGCAGATTTTGGAACTTTAATAAAATGAATCTTTAACTTTGTTAATAATACAGTATAGTAATACAGTTTATTAACTAACAATATAGTTCAATATGTAAAAATATCTAATTAATACAATATTAGGCAATATAATTTAATTTATAAATATATAAAAATACTATAGTTTACAATTTTTTATCCGAAATCATTTCCTGGAATAGCAACTCGGAAATAATATGCATATATTATATGAGAATAAATATTATACATTATTATAATGTATTCTTGTAATATTAAAAAATCTAGAAAAGTTATTAATCTTCAATTGCTTCAATTAAACGGCATACATAAAAAGTGCACTTTCGTTATACATATTAATATGAATATGAATATGAATATTAATATAGATATAGATATATATATAGATATATATATATGAATATGAATATGAATATGAATATTAATATACGTTTATAAGTGCCTATATATGAACTCACATATCGAGAGCCAGAAAGTAGTCACCAATAGTAAATCATTATCTACATCTAGGCATAATCACAGAAATGTTAAAGACATAAAAGTGTGACATTACGATCTCACTTTCGGTCGGAATGTTTTATATCTAGATTGGCACACATTTCAATGCAGGAATTGATTTCGAGATCATATTTATCGAGTAGATTTACCTTAGCTCACTTTCATTTACAGATTATAAGATTATATGATTTATGAAGTGTTGATAGAATTTGATATACTTTGAAACCAGCTCACCTCGGGTTTTTATATAGACTTTAATGCTATGCGAGTGTGAAATGTTCAACGAACCCCATTTGTTTCGGTATACCCCGGGGGTTTACGTGTTTGCAGGTGGAAAGTGTCGATACCGTCCTCGTTGTTTAGAATTCAGATTCAATATCCGATTAATAGATTACCCGGATGAGTAATTTCTACGCCAATACAAGCAAGGCTCGCGGTTGGTGGTCGTGTATTGAGAGAGGAGCACTGGGTTCGTTCATCTTTTTGAAATACTCAAACCATGGGACGATGTCGATTAGTCGCTATTTGAAAACTGAAGTAGACCAATCAGCCTGTAACCACGTTAAGACGTAACAGTTTAGAGTTAAGGAGTATTGGCAGAACGAAATAATGAGTTGGGTGGTAAGGCCCTTTACGGACAACGCCGGGAGCCATCGTACATGTGGTTTGGCATGCAAGGGAAACCCGTGTTTACCCACGCGTGTAGCTACTCGATACGTGTGCCAATTCCTCTATATGTTCGTAGTTAATTACCAAATATAGTGGATGATGTAACTATTATACAATCTTATATAACTAATTTATATAGAATAATATATTTTAATACAAAGAATATTTGTTCACTTTTATTATAATACAATTTTAAATATAACAAATAAACTAAAATGACCTGGATTATTTCCTGCGTATTTAACCAGTAGTACAATGACTACAGCAATACCATACTAATGAAATAAAATAGAATTCGAATCCACAATACGACCATTCTTATTCTAAATATCTCCTCCTCTGCCACTACAATGATCGGAAATTATCTAGGCAATTTACCAAACGATATATGCCCATAATAGGAACCACTATTACAGTGGACTAATGGCTACATAGTTATATACTAGGTTTATAAACTCTTTTCATAAGAAAATAATATTGAATAGTACAAAATAAATTACGCCTTAAATCAACAGGATTACTTGCAACCGGTGGAAGAATGGAATAATCGAAAATCGAAATATATAATAATAACTTAAGAATGCATTGTGTCCGGCGAACACTGTCCGTGTACCTGAATTAAAACTCTGACCAACTACATCACGTATCCAAACGATGGACGATGGCCGGTAAATATATTTGTAAATGTAAAGAGGGTACTCTATTCTCCATAACGAAGGTTAAAAGGTCAAACTGTTAAAAACTCTTACTACAATATCAGTTGCATATTATTCCTGATTCACTAGAAAATGTATTTCAAGGAATAGTTACCCAGAATAGAAATAATCGATGGTAGGAACAAACTGAAGAGATCTGGCTTCGATTATTAAATTTATATTATATCCCTATAAATATTTACTGTAGAATAATACCGAGATATTCTTCTGAATAAAACTTTATAATAATTCTACAAATCTATTTGTAGCCTTGCCGGCTGATTATAGGGAACATAAGAACACAGTCAGCAAGTGGATTTTGTTTACGTTTATTCATCAAAATAGTCACAGCGAAAATGGAGTTATTCTCAAGAGACTTAACAGAAGTGTATTCTATTTTGATATATAAATCAAGTGCGAACATTATCCACAAGTGCACACACTTAAACCAGTCACACCAGTCACGCTCCGATACACATCAACACGTCAACACAATCATTCTCTGCAAATTTATATAAACACAATCACATAATTACATACGAATACTTTTATACAATTCGGTTATTACACATTCACACTGCAACAAATTCATTCTATTAAAAGAAACATTCGCATTCTGTAATCCGCTTCATACGATTACACGAATACAAGATAAATAACACATTTTCTCAACTAACTCTGCAGGGATAACTTTATATTAAATAAAAAATCACCAATTAAGGTCCTTCAAATTCCTCCCTCGACTCACAGATACCTCGTATACTACTTTGTGAAATTTGCAATTTACCTCGACATATACTTCGAAAATGCTTTATCACTGAAATACATTAAAAATTACATTAATTATACATAATTTAACTTGTACTTAAATTAAATATGCCTATAGGCATACGTATACGTGAAATCATTTGAAATAGGTGACTGGACTAATTTATTAAATGTGTATAATAATCCAAACTAAATAATATCTAATATCGTCAAAATAAAGTTAAACTTATCACAATTAAAAGTAAAAACCAACACAACTATAATTGCAACTAGAATCAAACATTTCACTATTTATTTACAAAATCCTCCGGACATCTTCACTAACCATTATTGCCATTTCATCAAATAAATTGTTCCAGATATAACTGAAATAATTTATAGATAGGATCATTTATATATAGATAGATAGTTTATAGATAAAACTATATATATAGCCTATAGGCTTATATACTTAAAATAAGTTACCTTCGTATTAAAAACTACACTTTATAGTTTTTACTTATAAGCCTAACAGACTATGAATAAATATCCTGTTATTTTTATAATTTTATTTTTTTTATTACTTATGCCGTTAACCTACTATAGTACTTTTTATAGTATATGACAAATACATTTTCCTATGTATTCTATTATTTTTAAAACGAATATTAACTTAATGTTAACGAATATTAACTCTTTAAAATTTTCTGAATAAGAATAATAATTTTTATTTTTTCAATACATATTTTTACACTATGAAATATTTGTATAATCATATGCTATAGATTTTATTAATTTTAAAGTTGATGTAAACGCACACTATTTGTAATTTATGGTGTGACTTACATGTAACTTATGATGTTAATGTATTAGGCTGATTAAATATAGTTAATGTTATAATTACATAAATATCGATAATTATAAAAATTCTATAATTATTTTAATGATTTATATATAATTCAAAAATTATGTAAAACTAAATTTCTTATTCCGCGTTATAAATGAAATTTTATTACGTTTCGCGAGTTAATTTATAATAAAATTAATGTAAAATGACAAATCAGCGAGAATAATAAGAATACGATGAAAAGAGTGTTCTTCTTTTTTATAATATCGTGCACCGTTGTATTGGTAACATCGAATTTCCCGTTAGTATTACGTAATAGATTTGCCATAATTAGCAATCATAGATAATATAATATATAATATCAGCGATATAATGAAATCGTAAAATTATATTCATATATTCATACACACGTACACACACACACACACACACACACACATACAAATACACGTACACGTACAGATTTACACACACATATGTACACACAAACACATATACATACCCACACACACACACGCACACACACACACACACACATGTACACGTACAGATTTACACACACATATGTACACACAAACACATATACATACCCACACACACACACACACACACACACACACACACACACACACACACACACACACACACACACACACATATATATATATATATTTACACACACGTATATGTATATATATACTCACACAAACATACATATGTACATACATATACTCACACATATACACACATACCTATATATATATATATATATATATATAACACTAACAATAGTGAATCTAACATAGACCTTTTAAAAATTGATTTCAATGTTAGTAAATTCATTAATTAATTGAAATGAATAAGTCATCTTATTAACAGGTATTAATTTATAATTACATAATCCCGATCTAAGCGAAGATTACATAATTACCGTAGTTTAAACATAACCTACCAATTTCCCAAATCCGCGCTCACGAAATTAACCATCACCCCCAAATCGTCAGCAATGCGTCTTATGACGAAATCGACAGTGCTGCAACTGAACCGTTCGACTACGACTTCGAGGTAACTGAACAAGATGAAAGCCTGACACGAATAGGCGCCGGGCCCTACGTCTCGGCGTTTTCGCGGGCTTGGCACCCGTTAGATATCGACGAGCCTAGAACCGAGTTCCGCTACATGGAGTACGAGTATAGCGACGAAGAAAAACGGTATATACGCGACCGTTGGGGGGGGGACGAGTTGAGGAGTTTTCGGGCGGAGGGGAAAACGAACAGGGGGCTAATTGGGTGACTAGTACGCGAGATGGGGAGATCGAAGATGCGCATAGTGGAAATCTGTTTATCCGTAAGTTTGTGGTTTACGGAGACGACCAACGCGTTATAGATGGAGACGAGACGAAAGCGGAGGAATCAACACTTAATTCAATCATTATTCAGTCTTTCGACGGTGTAATCAACGACGACATAGTGGATATGATACATTTCGAAGACGATTATCTAGTTTACATAGATCACGATAACGCTGAAGAATTTAATAAATAAGATGGCCATGATAACACTACATGCGATTTGTATGAAACTATTTGATATTATATGTGATAAGATAATAATGTAAATCGTACATAAACTCATAAAACACAATTGTTTTGTTTAGCTTGCTTATATATATATATATATATATATATATATATATATGTATGTATATATATATATATAAATATACATACATATATATATATATATATATATGTATATATATATATTATTAAAGTTAATAATATCCTTACGTTGCCAGTTAAAATTTGTATATTAATTATCACATATAGGTAAAAAATGTTTATATATATGCAAGTAATATGCACAAAAATGCGTATTTTTGAAGTTATTTTAAGAAAATGTACGTTCTTATAATTATATTAATTATATATAAGAAAGAACCGAGAACATGTCCGGTGAGTTTTTATAAAATGACATTTTATTTACATTGTAAATGTTTTAAATAATTAACTTCTGAGAGTAAGGTCGGGAAGTACAAAGTACATAAACAAAAGGAGTAGTTGATTCGATACCAATTTCTCTTTAACTTATTAACTAATATATATAATAATGGTTAAGAGTGTCAAATAGTCTATAGATCAAAGAAATATGGGAAACTTGGGTTATTTTTATCCAGTGATAGAACAATAGCATTCGTAATTAGGCAAATGCGGTGTCTATACTTTGAAATGTTAGATAACCACTTTCAAAAGTATTTAAAATATAATTTGAGGTAATTTAAGTAATTAAAGGCGTAGAAATAACTTGTTCTGGTATGATAAATATTAATAATAAATTATAAAACTTCACAATTCAGATATTAAGCGAGGTTTTTTTTAATTTGATTAATGTATGTATAGTTTATTGATTATGGCATAACAGACGAGTAAGGAAATTAATAATAATATCCTTTATAGGTATTTAGGAGATTATAATAATTGAAATAAAAAAAAATGTGGATAAAGTCGTGTGATGAATTGGATTTGAGTGAAACAAGCTTGAATACAACATCACGAGCAATACTATCATAGGAAGTCTATTGTTAAGATGAAACGAAAGCCATATTTTGAAATAAATCGATAATCTTAAAAATCAAGATGGATAATGGAATAAAAATAACAAGGTTTAAAACAGCTTAAAATATTTCTGTAATTGTCGCATTATAATTATTCAGTTAATCAATAAAGTATAACGATTTTGAATTTCGTAAATTGTTCTTATAATTAGAACGATTAGTTTTAAGGATTCAAGATTTGTGAGAATGTATTTAAGTTGCAATCGTTAAGTTACAGAATCACGAGTACTAGAGAAAAGTTGAACAAATGTAATATACCTTTCAGATGAAGCTAATATATCAAATGAACGAGATAATACCGTATTGAAATTGAAATGTCGGGAGTGTTTACCTATAGGTATATTGTATTATATTATACAATAGAGAATATAATCATCTAACTAATTACGTACCAAGCTAGTGAGTTTTGTAAAATAAATATCAGATATTTTTATGAAATAGCGATGTGTCGACATTATTAGCCATAGCTAAGATTAACTGGTGATATTGTTATGGTTTCATCAAATGGCGGCCTAACGTTCTGAATCTAAACAACTTTGAGTATGAGAATAAGAGAGAATAAGTCAGAGTGAGATCAGACTATAGTCTGCTCTCACTCTGACTTATATACATATCAATACTGTTAATATTTAATATTGTTATGAGTATTCTATTCAAAAGTATGTTAGTTACTATTAAATAAGATACTAAAGTTTTACTTAAATAGTAAAATCTCCAAGATAGATTGTATTAGCAGAATATATATATAGTCCAAGTAAAATATGCAATGAATATACTTAATATAGGTGAAGATGGACATTAAATAAGAATTATTATAATAGTAAAATTTACAATGAAAAAAACATAATTTTGTAAATAGCATATTATCATTTCACATGATTAGAACGAATTACTATATGATGAATTAAGCTTTAATTTCGTAATTTCGAAAATAATGATAATATAAAGAATATTATATGAAATAAGATTTGTAATTATATAATATATACTAAATTACTCAAGTAATGTTTGCATGTATCAATTATAAACCATATTCTGAAAAGTATATACTATTCCCGTTGTTCAATACACAATTGCCAAAGATCTGGTAAATTATTAATAAATTTCAAAAAAACATAGATATATAAATAACAAAATTTACAAAGAAACTTGATAATAATGACAAACAAATATGAAAATACGTGTCTATGAAAAATGAAAAAACATGATTAATAATACATTTTTTAAAATAATATTAATTGGATTGTATAAAGATAATATATATTACAGATATCAATAAATAAATTATAATATTACTAAGAATTCAACAATATTTCTAGATTAAAAAATAAATAAAAACCATGTTAAAAAATATTCTATTGTGTATGGATATTAGAACTAATACATTTTAAAAATGCCTAAATATATTATACATGTAATTGAAATGTAAATGTATAACCTATAAGTTGATATGTATTACTATTTAAAATCAAAATATTAATTATTGTATTGTATATCAAATAATTAATAATTATTATCTACATTTATTATATATACAATAATAAATACAGTACAAACAAATGCGTTTCGAAATGTCTTTACATTCCAAGAAATATGTTGAATTTAAATTTATAACTATCAAGAAATATATCAAATTCTTTCAAATCTTATCATGGTTAAGAATTTCTATGTTTAACAAGATTCTTTGCTAATCCGTCACTTATATATATATATATATATATATATATATATATATATATCATTGTAATCCTATTGTATGGACAAATCAAATAGTTAAACAACTTACCAATTGTTCTTGAACCTATACATTTAATCTATTACACCCCGAAGCAGTTTACTTTATTAATATTTCATACATATAATGTATATAACATTATATTTATATCGTACTCATTTGTGCCATACCTACTTTAGTGTATATATATAATACTTATGCTATAGTGTATCTAGAATATAATAAAAGATAATAAAATATTAGTAAGTAATTTTAATTTTCATTTACTAAATTAAAACTTCATTTTCTTAATTTGAAGTTCATTTGATTGACCTACACAGGGGTCAAACGTTATCACCACCATCGCAATAATTAACTAACTATATAATTATTACAAACGATAATTAATTAATTAATAGATTAGTAAAACTATAAATGAAACTTCTATACTACATATTATGGAATGCAATTTCATAATATTATATATTTTAAATATATTATTTGCTTCAATTATATAATAGAAATTAATAAATGATTATATAAATTAAATAACAAAATTATATAGTTTTAAATATAACATTAATATCGACCTTTTCGTAGATTATGTATGCCACTAGTAAAGTTTAAACGGCGGTCTTGCTTTTAAATGTATGGTATTACTGTTCACCCCTGTAGTACATATTGATATATTAATTATAGAGGATGTTACAGAATTATATAGAAACACATATTATTAAATATATTTCATTATATATTCGAATCATTTATAATTAATATATATATATATATATATATATATATATATATATATATATGAACTATTCATATATTTGTAGTATATTTTAATTGATTTAATTGATTTAATTTATATGAATATTAAAAACTTAAAAGCTATGTTCGACATGTTCTATTTACATTACGGTATTTAAATAAACTATGCCAATGATAATAAGATAATCATAAACAATAGTTAACTAAATGGTAATAAGTAAATATGTACTTAATAGTATAATGACGAAAACCAGACAATTGATTTAATATAGTGAATACATATTCTATTTAGATTATAACGGAGTTGGAATCACATATTAACTTATATGTTATTAACATATACAGTGTATACAGTGTATAGAATACGTGATCATCGAGGTCAATTGACCACTACGATACGAACATCAATCGTATGCTCTGAATACCTCGAATACGTACTTTTGTATTTTCTAACTACAGCTGGAGATGACCTGGACATGTCGACAGCTGATTCAAGTTTCCGTCTAGAGGTCGACATTTTCAGCTTCAGCGATTTAGCTTTTCTCAATTTATCCAGGGCATCCTGGCGAACAGATCACGTAGTTTTTTATAATGTATATTCACCGTATTGATATTAATAAGCATTATTCACATAATATTTAATATCGAGTTATAATACTATATGCAGACTATATTTAGGAATGATGATGATATATATATATATATATATATATATATATATATATATATATATACATATATATATATATATATATATATATTTATATATATATATATATATATACATTTTTAAAGGCACGTATACCTGTTAATAGATAATACATTAACAATATACCAGCACATAAGTGCCTAGATATACACACCTCGCAATTGACACGCATCTCGTGCATCTTTTCTTTACTTTCAATTAATTTCAGGGATATGTTTGTTTGGTCAAAATCGTAATGCTGAAAAATGAGGAGAATTGTTAACAATTATAAAATTATTTTTAAATGCATCCGATATGCCGTTTTCTGGTGAATAATTATTTTTTATAGTTTTGCATACATATATTATCGTATTATTTGTAAAACTCCTATTATTTGTAATATCGTTAATTAATTTGATAACTTAATTGTCAAGTTACGCCGTTATTCAATAATGACATTAAAAATACTCCACTACAATTGATATTAATTTTTAAAATGATAAAATCCTTATCTCTAAAAAAGTGACTATGGACAATCAATTAAGCAACGGGGATAGCAAAACAGTTAGCATCTGTCATACTACAGAGAAGCCTAGAGAGTAATACCGTTGTTCTCTGGTGAGGGAAATGAGCAAGAATATATTATTTTGCTGACTTGCGTTATAGTTTGTACTTCCGGCGCCGGTGTAGCCACGCCCCTTGCGATATGACCAACAGCATCTCCTTGACCACTACTTTCTTTTGACGTCTGATTTTATATATACATATATATATGTTTGTATGTATATGCGTTATGTCTATGTATACGTATGCGTGTATGCAACTACGTAAGTGTGTCTCAACACGTAAAATTATGTTTTTAAAGACGTCCAACCTGATGCCTATTTAAACAGTCAACAATCATTATAGGGTTTGGCAACATCGGATGGAACCCGTTGGTTTCGGCGATTAACTTCTTACGCGTCTGTATTGCATAATACGAGTTACATAATAATATATCGCAGCTGTATGTGAATTTCTATAACGACATTTCGTGTTTTACTAATATTAAATATTGTACTATTCTTGAAAGGCGAATTAAATTAATAATAATATTAAGATTTAGTGATTTAGTAACTATAGTATATAGGATGCGTTACCTGATTTATGATATATCTATTCTATTGATACGCTATTGAAATACTATTAATAAGTTATTAGTATTGTGTTATGTTACTGTTATACTATCTATATGTTACAGTTAAGCTATTTCTAGCTTTATTTATATCTACTCGTCAAATACTGTAATATCAATATTTATGATATAAATAATTACTTCTTCTAATTTCTTAACTATATTCTTCCATAATAATTCTACGTTATTGCTATTACCAGTCTATTGACTATTGTCCATAATGTATTGTCATCGATGCGCTATCATATCGATTAACATATTAACTGTACTATAACTATATTCTTGAATAAAGTATTGTCATTTTAAAATAGTTTCATATCGAATACGTTATTGATTACGCTATTGGATACGATTACATAAGCTATGTAATAAATACGCCATTGATCAGACTTTAAAATACATTAAATACTATTAGATAGGCTATTCGTAAGATTATTTAGTACAATATTAATTATACTACTGGGTTAACTATCGTCTATTCTATTAGATATAGTATAGTGGAGGTCAATAACACAATTGAATACACTATTTCCACTGATATATACCATAAGACTGGCATGGATTTCTTTCGCTCTATCCAAATCCAAGTGATGTTTTAGATGTTTGTCTACTACGACTTTGGAATTACTGTTCGGATAATTGGTATTGTATTTAGTGGGGATATTTAGTGGGGATATTTAGTAAGGATATTTAGTGAGGATATTAAGTGGATATATGTAGTGAGAATATTTATTGAGGATATTAAGTGGATATATTTAGTGAGAATATTTAGTGAGGATATTTAATGAGGATATTTAGTGAGGATATTAAGTGGATATATTTTGTGAGAATATTTATTGAGGATATTTAGTGAGGATATTTAGTGAGAATATTTAGTGAGAATATTTAGTGAGAATATTTAGTGAGAATATTTAGTGAGAATATTTAGTGAGAATATTTAGTGAGAATATTTAGTGAGAATATTTAGTGAGAATATTTTGTGAGAATATTTTGTGAGAATATTTTGTGAGAATATTTAGTGAGGATATTAAGTGTATATATTTATTGAGGATATTTAGTGAGAATATTTAGTGGGGATATTTAGTGAGGATATTTAATGAGCATATATTTAGTGAGGATATTTAGTGAGAATATTTAGTGGGGATATTTAATAAGGATATTTAGTGAGGATATTAAGTGGATATATTTAGTGAGAATATTTAGTGAGGATATTTAATTAGGATATTTAGTGAGGATAGTAAGTGGATATATTTAGTGAGGATATTTAGTGAGAATATTTAGTGAGGATATTTAATAAGGATATTTAGTGATGA
>OZ038318.1:6612063-6667063 GCA_964035775.1 Osedax frankpressi
CACAAAAACACCATTACGGCGAGAAGAATTACGAGAACCCATGCACCGTACACAACGATATCGACATTGCGTAATACCTTGGGCAACGGACATTGTCCCTGGATATCAATGGCAGTTATAAAGAGGATTGTGATTACGAATATTACTTATATGTATAATTATCGCTATAGTTGTAAGTTTAAATGTACAGCATTCATTAATAACATATTCGTTAATAACATATTCGTTAATAACGTATTCTTTAATAACGTATTCGTTAATAACACATTCGTTAATATATTATTCATTTACTAGGAAACGATGTTCTTTGTTATATCTTATTTGTCATTAATTATTAGTGATCAATAATACTTAAATAAAACTCGAATGATCATAAATTATATATATATATATATATATATATATACATATATGTATATATATATATATATATATATATATATATATATATATATATATATATATATATATCTATATATAGGATTCAACTATTTTCTAGTTATATATATATATGTGTGTGTTTATTAACTTATTTATATTCAATAACAATAACCAATCACGTAAGTTTGACGTTATCTAATAACTACTACTAAACTCGGTTAACCCCCGCTAACGTCAAGTGGAGCTCTGTTCACCAATTTCTCCACGAATCCTTTGTAACTTTCCATTTGTCCGCCGTGCAATCAGAAGTTCAATTTCGAGTTTGTTATTTGTTGAAGAGAAATTTTAATTTAATATATTTAGAATTTGTTGAAGTTTATATTTAGATTTACTTTTTACTCCGTTTAAAATCTAAATGTATTGTAAATATTACCTCACTAGCTATTGACGTGCTACGTACTCTAAATTAGTTTATTGATTACTTACTATTTAAAATGATATTTATTGTTTTAATTATTATAATATATTTGTTTCGCTACTTTAGGATAGATCGTATGTTTTGCTATTTGTTAATTGTTTACTTATTAAATATTATTAAATATTATTATATATTATTTATTAATATTAATTGAATTACCTAAACGAATCGAACATACTAAGAACAATAATACAAACCTACATAATCAAACAAATGAAGATAATCTAACTAAATATGGCTACAAAGCTTTACTCATATGTGTTGATATACACTAATGAGGTTCATATGATTACAGACCATACACGATACTATAAGATATAGAGTATATACTTATATAATATGCCATTGTATAGTTTACTTATTAATATTTAAATGCCTTATAAAAAATCTTATTTAATAATTACTTTCTTAAAATTAATTCTTATCTCAACTAGATTTTCCAAAAATGATATTCCATTAATTAATGTTTATTTCAAGCTGTTTGGTGGATTATGGTTTGTAAGTTATCTTGTTTCATACATTTAACTGGAAATCGAAAAGTTTCCAAATATATGTTTAAAATAATGTGTTAAATTTCTATTTATTAGCTGGTTAATTATCATATAAATAAAGTGAAATGGTAACAGTAATCAATACAGGATATCTTAATACGGGATATCTTAATACGGGATATATAAATACAGGATATATAAATACGGGATATCTTAATACGGGATATCTTAATACGGGATATCTTAATACGGGATATCTTAATACGGGATATCTTAATACGGGATATCTTAATACGGGATATATAAATACAGGATATATAAATACGGGATATCTTAATACGGGATATCTTAATACGGGATATCTTAATACGGGATATCTTAATACGGGATATCTTAATACGGGATATCTTAATAAGGGATATCTTAATACGGGATATCTTAATACGGGATATCTTAATACGGGATATCTTAATACGGGATATCTTAATACGGGATATCTTAATACGGGATATCTTAATAAAGGATATCTTAATACGGGATATCTTAATACGGGATATCTTAATACGGGATATCTTAATACGGTATATCTTAATACGGTATATCTTAATACGGGATATCTTAATACGGGATATCTTAATACGGGATATCTTAATACGGGATATCTTAATACGGGATATCTTAATACGGTATATCTTAATACGGGATATCTTAATACGGGATATCTTAATACGGGATATCTTAATACGGTATATCTTAATACGGTATATCTTAATACGGGATATCTTAATACGGGATATCTTAATACGGGATATCTTAATACGGGATATC
The DNA here is from genome assembly GCA_964035775.1 of Osedax frankpressi. Taxonomy (NCBI): domain Eukaryota; kingdom Metazoa; phylum Annelida; class Polychaeta; order Sabellida; family Siboglinidae; genus Osedax; species Osedax frankpressi. Next base: position 6,614,242 of record OZ038318.1, read on the forward strand.
TTACTACGGGATATCTTAATACGGGATATCTTAATAAGGGATATCTTAATACGGGATATCTTAATACGGGATATCTTAATACGGGATATCTTAATACGGGATATCTTAATACGGGATATCTTAATACGGGATATCTTAATACGGGATATCGTAATACGGGATATCTTAATACGGGATATCTTAATACGGGATATCTTAATACGGGATATCTTAATACGGGATATCTTAATACGGGATATCTTAATACGGGATATCTTAATACGGGATATCTTAATACGGGATATCTTAATACAGTGTATCTAATACATGATATCTAATACGGGATATCTTAATCAAATTTAATAATTATTGATATATATTTCAAATTATTTAATGAATGATTATTATTTAATTCACACTCATTGATAATATAACTAATTATCATTACTTGAATATCCATATGAACTAATCCAAATATTCAACCATAAAAAAGTGTCTAAATAAACGATGTTATTCTGAAACAAGACTTTGAAATAACATCCAACATATTACACATTAATTATTTATATGAATCTCGAAAGAAATCTGAAACCAATTTGCAAGTAAGCATTCAATAATTTATACATTTAGCGTGAGTAATTTGTTATGGTATAAACAGAAATGTTACACCGTATAATATAACCTTTATATCCCTATATCTATTATTTTATCTAATTTCACCAATGGTGTATAAATATACTAATTGCTAAATAACCAGAAATAAGCTCTTCGCGCTCGAAATACATAGTTCTTAAAAGCACTATTTTTAATAATTATGCTCTCCGTTTATTAATTTTCAATGTGTAAATATTACAAAAAAACTTGAATGACATTATATAACCGGAAGATTTAAGAAAATATGTTTCACCTATAAGTAGTTATAGATATTTATCCATGCATATATCCAATTTCGCAATACGAAATAATACAGTTAACCCTTTTAATTGTATTGACTTAATATATATATATTGTAGTTAGTATGTATACCAATTGGAATATTACTATGTATTTACATTATTAAAATAAACCAATATTTTCGATTTAATTGATAACATAAATTAGTTATTCAATGAATATGTTTAATACAAAATTACTATTTCCTTTTATATTTAAAAAATATTCAAACATTCACCTCATAAATTGTGTCATACAGCAAATCCTATTAAACTGATATTTTGTATAATTATGAGATTAAAATCTATTTATTTTTTTTGGAAATCCATAACATTTTTATCGAAATCATCTTGATTATGTATACATTAAATTTATACTAGATCATGTAGTCCATAATATAGAATAAAATGATTTAATTTACAATTACATTTTAAAATCAATATGAAAAATATTTAAAGCTAAATAAGATTATTGAATTACAAAATAACTAATTCAATAGTATTATTCTCAAATTTGATCATTTATGAAATCAACATATGGATATTGGAAATAAGAAAATAAGTTATTACTAAACGAAATAAAGTAATTAAAATGAATTTTCAAGATAATTATAACCTAGATTACTAAAAAATAATCTAAATATAATTTAACTCAAAATAAATACCAGATATAATATTTTACACTGAATTATTTCATAAAATAAATATTCATTTATCATTTATTGATAAATTAAGATCTAATCAGAATCTTCTTCTTCTTGTCCACCACCACTATTTGCAGCTTTTTTGCGCAAGTTCTGTCTCTTTACACGACCTATGGTAAATAATTAATATATTATTAATCACGAAAAATGAATATGTATAAAATTATATAATAATCTATTTACCTGGTCGTCCACATCCAAATGGAGAGCTCAGTGAGAAATCGATATGTTTCTGGGAATCAAGTCGAACAATGAAAGACGGGACATTAACCACTTGCTTCCTAATCCTAAAATATAAAATTAAATATACCATATATTCGGGATTAATAAAAATACTCAAGTACGTTTTCACAATAAATTTCACTTACAAATTCTTTGTCAAAAAAGAAATAGACATTGATAATGATAAACATTAATCAAGTGGCCTATTAGTAACTACCGAATATGACGCTGGCGGATCAATACACGAGCGTGGTGGATAGATTTGGCAAGACCAATCTTGAACACTTGAGTCTGGAGACGGCGTTCTAAGAAATCTTCAGCAGATAAACCAAGAACGTAATCAAGCTTCATCTTTGTTTCATCGAGTACTCCGATACGTACAAGACGTCGAAGTAACGCATTACCTAGGGGAAACAAATTTATAATAATTTTAAAATCATAATCTATATATCAGTATCGTAAATATATAATCACCAATTCATGTGAAACACGGAACGAATAAATCATCACATTAATATATATGCATATCGTAAATTTATAATATATCAATATTTATATCAGTATCGTAAATTTATAATCACTAATTCATGTGAAACACGGAACGAATAAATCATCACTTTTTTATATATCAATATTTTAATTTACAATTACATATTAATATATAACACGAAACAAATAAATATAATTAACGAAGAATATATGAAATAAAACCAGACCAAACAGGATTTATACAGTGTTTGGTTAACGATGAGAACATTCAAAAAATTTTGCATTAAGGACGACCACAGTATATCAACCAGAAAATATACATGGAGATAAATAATGCTTCTATATTGTATGTTATTAAAAAATTTCAAATTACCCTCAAATAGACGACGTCCATCTTTCTCATCCAGAGTCAAAAGCTCACGAGCAGCTTTTCTAATTTTAGCCAAAGTCAATTTTACTCTCCATACTTCACGCTTGTTACGAAGTCCGTATTCACCGATGATTTGTAATTCTTGGTCAAGACGTTCTTTCTCAAACGGGCGACGTGGAGTCGCGTACGTCTTTCGGCATACCATAGGAACTCGCGGCATGATTCTTTTTCTATAATATAAGTAATTAAAAAAATATATTCAATTTATAAAACAACATTTATTTGTTATTTATATAAAGTTAATAAAATATTTTCTATAATGTAGTAAAATAGTATCAAAATATAATTTATTTACAAAACAAAATGAAATGGTTGTTTATATTATGTTAATTAAATGTAATGAAGAAAGTTGACATACTAATGATATTTAAATAGCTAATAAATTGTGTTATTCAAAAAAAACTACCTTGCACGAGAGAAAATATATTAAAAAGGAAGGGATGCGCACGCAGCAGGAAGAAGTTATATTTACAAAATTAAATCCACTAATGGTGTATATCATAAATTTATAAATATTATAATAATAATAGTCTTTAAGGTATTATATATATTATAATATATTCTATAAATTATAACTAATAAATCTTAAATAATTAAAATATATTATCTTATATATTCTATATTTATTTATTTAATAACCATAATGCATCATGTGAATATGCAAATTTGAATTTTTAAATTATTATTTTTATATACTATAATATACTGTTCATATACGATAGAAATAATATTATAAAAGTTAGATATCAAAAATCGATAAATAATTTGAATAGTTTCTAATATTTTAATAAAATTCCTTTTAAAGTTTATTATAATAAATTATATCCAAGATTATATTTAAATTAAATTATGAATGATATTATTTAATTACTTAGTTTACATACATATTGTATCAGTGTAAATTAGTTTTCATTGAATAATTTAAATAGTCTCATAACAAGTATGATTATATTGTAAATCTATTAATAATTATTATAATGATATCGTTATAATACTGGTATACAATGTATATTGTATTTGTTATATTAATGTCATGATTATACAAATATTTTATATATAAAACTTATTCGTAATAGCCATGAAATATAGTTGTTGTTTAATTATTGTAATATTATTTTAATATTTATAATATAAATTATTATTATTAAAATATATATTATAGTTTATCAAGTAACTTGTTATTAACATTATTATAATTATGAGTTTTTATTAAAATATTAAATCTTATATATAAAATGATTTATACGCTAATTTAGTTAGATCCAAGTTAATTTTATATATGATAAGTTTTGATTAAAATGTATTATTTGAATATTTCTGTATACATTTTTTTAATAAATTCTAAATAATATAATTTTATATAAGACATATTTAAATTATAATTCCACTCTACATCCTGCTTGATATTATTACATTTTCTGCAGGATGACATTATCATGGAGATTAATTTAATTTGCAGTTAATACTTGTCAGACCTGATTCGCTATGGAACAGTTTGTATTTTGATTTATAAGTACAACAATGTATGTTCAATACTTCACTTCATTTATGAATATCACTCATTGGAAACACACTCACTATATTCAAAACTTCACCATTAGTATCTTTGTATTTTTATTATTTAATTAACCTTTAGAACTTTATGGTTAAAATCATATTTAAACATCCATACTAACCCCGTAGTGTCAGATGATATATAGATAAATATTAATGTTGCTTTATTTTATATGTCGCACCCATGACACTATCATAACTTTCTCAGGTGAACAACGACACTTTTATCCTCATTGTTACAACCTGATATCCATAATAGTATTTTATACCCCTTAAATAAAGACATATTCTCTTCCAAATACTCCATAGTAATTTCATTTCAATTCTACACCTCCTTTTATTTACCGTCTCCAATTATTGCAACTTTTGCCCTCTCAACCTACGCAATCGCACTCTAATATTCACACACTTCGGGCCCACGCATCCTACAGGCCCTATAAGTTCATTAGTTGTGTCACCCGAGTAGTGTTGGTTGGTGGCAATCGTCTTTGCATCAACGCCGTTGCAATATTTAACAAATTTAAACGATACACGGAGTTTTACTCGATGAAATGTAGTTGCATAGAAATATTGTTTTTGAAGCTATCCTAATGGACGTTTATTATAATTTAATAAACGAAATGCGTCGTAAAATATTATTGTAATTAATAGGAAATAGGATAAATATTTTAATATCAATATAATTTATAAAATACTATGTTTCATGTAAACATTACTTTTACAATACATGAATGAGTGTAACAGAAAACATATTTTAGTTTTTTTGAATCTATTTACTTGCAACATTCTCGTTATGTTCAATGAATACAAATTAAGGAAATATACTTTATGGTTATGCGTACGTTAAGTATATATGTATTGTGTTAAATAGAATATACCTATTTGCTTGTATAATAAATTAAATATTAATATTCAAATTATCAATACGATAGAACATGAACTTTGTTGATGAGATACGAATTTACATTTTAAAATCTGATGCTGTTTCATACAAAATCTTATTTCTCGGAATAACCCAAACTTTATAATTAGCTTTCATAACCTTAGACTCCATCTAATCTTGTAATATCTCTAACCAATCGCTAAACCTACCCTCAAAACCCTACGACTTCCCCATCTCCAAAACACTTTCAACTAACACCAACACCTGACCCCATAACCACTACATCCAAACACACACACACACACACATACACACACACACACACACACACACACACACACACATACACACACACACACACACACACAATCCCTCTATCCGACACACCAGATCCTTCACAATCACTCCTGCGTATTCCACACCAACCCCAAACCCCTCTTAACTAATACAGCCTTACCCCTACATCCCATACCCCTATACCCCATGCAGTTGTACCCCTATACTCCATACTCCTATACCCCCATACATCCGTACCCCTATAACCCATGCATTTGTACCCCTATACCCCATACTCCTATACCCCCATACATCCGTACCCCTATACCCCATGAATTTGTACCCCTATACCCCATACTTCTACACCCCCATACATCCGTACCCCTATACCCCATGCATTTGTACCCCTATACCCCATACTCCTATACCCCCATACCCCTATACCCCATGCATTTGTATCCCTATACCCCATACCCCTATACCCCATACATCCGTACCCCTATACCCCGTACTCCTATACCCCCATACCCCTATACCCCATGCATTTGTACCCCTATACCCCATACATCCGTACCCCTATACCCCATGCATTTGTACCCCTATACCACATACTCCTATACTCCCGTACCCCTATACCCCGTACTCCTATACCCCCATACATCCGTACCCCTATACCCCATGCATTTGAACCCCTATACCCCGTACTCCTATACCCCCGTACCCCTATACCCCTATAACCCCATACCCCTATACCCCTATACCACATACCCCTATACCCCCATACCCCTATACCCCTATACCCCATACATCCGTACCCCTATACCCCATGCATTTGTACCCCTATGCCACATACTCCTATACCCCCGTACCCCTATACCCACATACAGCGCTGTTCTGATGATACTCTACTCTCTACACAAAAGACAATTTCTTGTTCTCTCTACGATTTGTTTGGTATTCTTTTGTTCCTGTCTGCTGCTGAATTCTTATGGTGAGTCGATTGAAAGTTAATCCGGTCTAACTTCCCATACGGTCGTAACGTTGATATCCGTAAAGTTATGTTATTAATGTTACTATATCCTTTATACCCGTGTAAATTGTGAGTAAACGGGGTAAATCTATAAAAAGATGATATAAATACTGCATTCAATAATTTAAAACATTCAGAAACCAGTGTTAAAACAAATTGAAAAATAAGCTTTGTTTTTCTGGTCTATAAGTATTATTTACTAAATAGGGAAGTTCATTTTGTTGTTGTATACAAAGCAAGTTATTTTAGTTTAGTTTTTTAGTTTATTTATTTATTATTTATTATTTACATTTATTTATATATTATTTATAATTTACAAAGAAAGCAAAATTAAAGAATAGATTTAGATGTATAAATTATTTAAGAAATATATTGAAAAATAGACTATTAATGATATATATATATTTAATACGAATAAAACTTAATAAAGTAAACTTAATACAATTTATAAATTATAGATATTCTAAAAATGTAATTGGTTTTAAAATAAATAATATTTTTAGCTCTCAGTTTTGTATTTATATTTACTTTATTACTTATATTCTATATGGATGTAAATTATCAAATTTATTAATTTTAATACGATTCATAATTATTTAAATACAAGGTCAGAATTGACATCTCGCATTTCTCACTTGACCACGTAACAATGCAACTCTACATACAACTCTACACAGGTCCCAATAAATATGAAACATCAAGGCAATCTATGAACATCACAGATTTTAAGGTAAATTAGTATATTTTCATATACTTTCTATGTTGCAAATATATATGCTTTTTTTTAGAATTCACTCTTTATTTGATAATATCACTATCTATAAGTTAACAATACACTTTATACACTATATACACTTTATACACTTTATACACTTTATACACTTTATACACTTTATACACTATATACACTATATACACTATATACACTTTATACACTTTATACACTTTATACACTTTATACACTTTATACACTTTATACACTTTATACACTTTATACACTTTATACACTATATACACTTTATACACTTTATACACTTTATACACTTTATACACTTTATACACTTTATACACTTTATACACTTTATACACTTTATACACTTTATACACTTTATACACTTTATACACTTTATACACTTTATACACTTTATACACTTTATACACTTTATACACTTTATACACTTTATACACTTTATACACTTTATACACTTTATACACTTTATACACTTTATACACTTTATACACTTTATACACTTTATACACTTTATACACCTTATACACTTTATACACTTTATACACTTTATACACTTTATACACTTTATACACTTTATACACTTTATACACTATATACACTATATACACTTTATACATTTTATACGCTTTATACGCTTTATACGCTTTATACGAATTCACTCTTTATAATTGATTTTTAGAATTCACTCTTTATTTGTTAATATTAAAACTCTCTAAGTTGTCAATACACTTTATACACTATATACACTATATACACTATATACACTATATACACTATATACACTATATACACTTTATACACTTTATACACTTTATACACTTTATACACTTTATACACTTTATACACTTTATACACTATATACACTTTATACACTTTATACACTTTATACACTTTATACACTTTATACACTTTATACACTTTATACACTTTATACACTTTATACACTTTATACACTTTATACACTTTATACACTTTATACACTTTATACACTTTATACACTTTATTTATATCTTTACTGAACGAAGGGTCTAGTCGAATATTAGATCATTGTGGTTGCTTTTACACCTATCTGTTACCCTGGAAGATAATAGGTATTACATAATCTAGCCCACCGCCTGTTTACTATTGATTGACCGCCGGTCAAGCACGGCGACATGTCTTGCGTAATGTCTTATTAGACGTGGCAAAAGTGATTGTATAATGTTTTAATGTAAATCCCGGCAAGTGTAGTGATGTGAACTGATTCAATGAGTAACAAATATACCTATAATATACCCTAGTTACTTATTGTAGACCCTACTCACTTAGTGTAGACCCTATTCACTTAGTGTAGACCCTACTCACTTAGTGTAGACCCTAGTCACTTAGTGTAGACCCTACTCACTTAGTGTAGACCTTACTCACTTAGTGTAGACCTTACCCACTTAGTGTAGACCCTACTCACTTAGTGTAGACCCTACTCACTTAGTGTAGACCCTACTCACTTAGTGTAGACCCTACTCACTTAGTGTAGACCCTACTCACTTAGTGTAGACCCTACTCACTTAGTGTAGACCCTACTCATTTAGTGTAGACCCTACTCACTTAGTGTAGACTCTAGTCACTTAGTGTAGACCTTACTCACTTAGTGTAGACCCTACTCATTTAGTGTAGACCCTACTCACTTAGTGTAGACTCTAGTCACTTAGTGTAGACCTTACTCACTTAGTGTAGACCCTACTCACTTAGTGTAGACTCTAGTCACTTAGTGTAGACCTTACTCACTTAGTGTAGACCCTACTCACTTAGTGTAGACCCTAGTCACTTAGTGTAGACCCTACTCACTTAGTGTAGACCTTACTCACTTAGTGTAGACCCTACTCACTTAGTGTAGACCCTAGTCACTTAGTGTAGACCCTACTCACTTAGTGTAGACCTTACTCACTTAGTGTAGACCTTACTCACTTAGTGTAGACCCTAGTCACTTAGTGTAGACCTTACTCACTTAGTGTAGACCTTACTCACTTAGTGTAGACCTTACTCACTTAGTGTAGACCTTACTCACTTAGTGTAGACCCTACTCACTTAGTGTAGACCTTACTCACTTAGTGTAGACCTTACTCACTTAGTGTAGACCTTACTCACTTAGTGTAGACCCTACTCACTTAGTGTAGACCCTACTCACTTAGTGTAGACCTTAGTCACTTAGTGTAGACCTTACTCACTTAGTGTAGACCCTAGTCACTTAGTGTAGACCCTACTCACTTAGTGTAGACCCTACTCACTTAGTGTAGACCCTACTTACTTAGTGTAGACCCTACTCACTTAGTGTAGACCCTACTCACTTAGTGTAGACCCTAGTCACTTAGTGTAGACCCTACTCACTTAGTGTAGACCCTACTCACTTAGTGTAGACCCTAGTCACTTAGTGTAGACCTTACTCACTTAGTGTAGACCTTACTCACTTAGTGTAGACCCTACTCACTTAGTGTAGACCCTAGTCACTTAGTGTAGACACTAGTCACTTAGTGTAGACCCTACTCACTTAGTGTAGACCTTACTCACTTAGTGTTGACCCTACTCACTTAGTGTAGACCCTACTCACTTAGTGTAGACCCTACTCACTTAGTGTAGACCCTACTCACTTAGTGTAGACCTTACTCACTTAGTGTAGACCTTAGTCACTTAGTGTAGACCCTACTCACTTAGTGTAGACCTTAGTCACTTAGTGTAGACCCTACTCACTTAGTGTAGACCCTACTCACTTAGTGTAGACCTTACTCACTTAGTGTAGACCTTAGTCACTTAGTGTAGACCCTACTCACTTAGTGTAGACCTTAGTCACTTAGTGTAGACCCTACTCACTTAGTGTAGACCCTACTCACTTAGTGTAGACCCTACTCACTTAGTGTAGACCCTACTCACTTAGTGTAGACCCTACTCACTTAGTGTAGACCTTAGTCACTTAGTGTAGACCCTACTCACTTAGTGTAGACCCTACTCACTTAGTGTAGACCTTACTCACTTAGTGTAGACCTTACTCACTTAGTGTATACCCTACTCACTTAGTGTAGACCCTACTCACTTAGTGTAGACCTTACTCACTTAGTGTAGACCCTACTCACTTAGTGTAGACCCTACTCACTTAGTGTAGACCCTACTCACTTAGTGTAGACCCTACTCACTTAGTGTAGACCCTAGTTACTTAGTGTAGACCCTACTCACTTAGTGTAGATCCTACTCACTTAGTGTAGACCCTAGTCACTTAGTGTAGACCCTACTCACTTAGTGTAGACCCTACTCACTTAGTGTAGACCCTACTCACTTAGTGTAGACCCTAGTTACTTAGTGTAAACCCTACTCACTTAGTGTAGACCCTACTCACTTAGTGTAGACCTTACTCACTTAGTGTAGACCCTACTCACTTAGTGTAGACCCTAGTCACTTAGTGTAGACCTTACTCGCTTAGTGTAGACCCTACTCACTTAGTGTAGACCCTACTCACTTAGTGTAGACCCTACTCACTTAGTGTAGACCCTAGTGACTTAGTGTAGACCCTACTCACTTAGTGTAGACCTTACTCACTTAGTGTAGACCTTACTCACTTAGTGTAGACCCTACTCACTTAGTGTAGACCTTACTCACTTAGTGTAGACCCTACTCACTTAGTGTAGACCCTAGTCACTTAGTGTAGACCTTACTCACTTAGTGTAGACCCTACTCACTTAGTGTAGACCTTACTCACTTAGTGTAGACCCTACTCACTTAGTGTAGACCCTACTCACTTAGTGTAGACCTTACTCACTTAGTGTAGACCCTACTCACTTAGTGTAGACCTTACTCACTTAGTGTAGACCCTAGTCACTTAGTGTAGACCTTACTCACTTAGTGTAGACCTTACTCACTTAGTGTAGACCTTACTCACTTAGTGTAGACCCTACTCACTTAGTGTAGACCTTACTCACTTAGTGTATACCCTAGTCACTTAGTGTAGACCCTAGTCACTTAGTGTAGACCTTACTCACTTAGTGTAGACCTTAGTGACTTAGTGTAGACCCTACTCACTTAGTGTAGACCCTACTCACTTAGTGTAGACCATACTCACTTAGTGTAGACCTTACTCACTTAGTGTAGACCTTAGTGACTTAGTGTAGACCCTACTCACTTAGTGTAGACCCTACTCACTTAGTGTAGACCTTACTCACTTAGTGTAGACCTTACTCACTTAGTGTAGACCCTACTCACTTAGTGTAGACCTTACTCACTTAGTGTAGACCCTAGTCACTTAGTGTAGACCCTAGTTACTTAGTGTAGACCCTACTCACTTAGTGTAGACCCTACTCACTTAGTGTAGACCTTACTGACTTAGTGTAGACCTTAGTGACTTAGTGTAGACCCTACTCACTTAGTGTAGACCCTAGTCACTTAGTGTAGACCCTAGTTACTTAGTGTAGACCCTACTCACTTAGTGTAGACCTTAGTGACTTAGTGTAGACCCTACTCACTTAGTGTAGACCTTACTCACTTAGTGTAGACCCTAGTCACTTAGTGTAGACCCTAGTTACTTAGTGTAGACCCTACTCACTTAGTGTAGACCTTACTCACTTAGTGTAGACCTTACTCACTTAGTGTAGACCTTACTCACTTAGTGTAGACCTTAGTCACTTAGTGTAGACCCTACTCACTTAGTGTAGACCTTACTCACTTAGTGTAGACCCTAGTCACTTAGTGTAGACCTTACTCACTTAGTGTAGACCTTACTCACTTAGTGTAGACCCTACTCACTTAGTGTAGACCCTAGTTACTTAGTGTAGACCCTACTCACTTAGTGTAGACCCTAGTCACTTAGTGTAGACCTTACTCACTTAGTGTAGACCTTACTCACTTAGTGTAGACCCTACTCACTTAGTGTAGACCCTAGTTACTTAGTGTAGACCCTAGTTACTTAGTGTAGACCCTACTCACTTAGTGTAGACCCTACTCACTTAGTGTAGACCTTACTCACTTAGTGTAGACCCTAGTCACTTAGTGTAGACCCTACTCACTTAGTGTAGACCTTACTCACTTAGTGTTGACCCTACTCACTTAGTGTAGACCCTAGTCACTTAGTGTAGACCCTAGTTACTTAGTGTAGACCCTACTCACTTAGTGTAGACCCTACTCACTTAGTGTAGACCCTACTCACTTAGTGTAGACCCTACTCACTTAGTGTAGACCCTAGTCACTTAGTGTAGACCCTAGTCACTTAGTGAAGACCTTACTCACTTAGTGTAGACCTTAGTCACTTAGTGTAGACCTTACTGACTTAGTGTAGACCTTACTCACTTAGTGTAGACCCTACTCACTTAGTGTAGACCTTAGTCACTTAGTGTAGACCTTACTCACTTAGTGTAGACCTTACTCACTTAGTGTAGACCTTACTCACTTAGTGTAGACCCTACTCACTTAGTGTAGACCTTACTCACTTAGTGTATACCCTACTCACTTAGTGTAGACCCTAGTGATTTAGTGTAGACCCTAGTGACTTAGTGTAGACCCTACTCACTTAGTGTAGACCCTACTCACTTAGTGTAGACCCTAGTCACTTAGTGTAGACCCCAGTCACTTAGTGTAGACCCTACTCACTTAGTGTAGACCCTACTCACTTAGTGTAGACCCTAGTTACTTAGTGTAGACCCTACTCACTTAGTGTAGACCCTAGTTACTTAGTGTAGACCTTACTCACTTAGTGTAGACCTTACTCACTTAGTGTAGACCTTACTCACTTAGTGTAGACCCTAGTCACTTAGTGTAGACCCTACTCACTTAGTGTAGACCCTAGTTACTTAGTGTAGACCTTACTCACTTAGTGTAGACCTTACTTACTTAGTGTAGACCTTACTCACTTAGTGTAGACCTTACTCACTTAGTGTAGACCCTACTCACTTAGTGTAGACCTTAGTCACTTAGTGTAGACCTTACTCACTTAGTGTAGACCTTACTCACTTAGTGTAGACCCTACTCACTTAGTGTAGACCCTACTCACTTAGTGTAGACCCTACTCACTTAGTGTAGACCTTACTCACTTAGTGTAGACCCTACTCACTTAGTATAGACCCTACTCACTTAGTGTAGACCCTACTCACTTAGTGTAGACCTTACTCACTTAGTGTAGACCCTACTCACTTAGTGTAGACCCTACTAACTTAGTGTAGACCTTACTCACTTAGTGTAGACCCTACTCACTTAGTGTAGACCCTACTCACTTAGTGTAGACCCTACTTACTTAGTGTAGACCCTAGTCACTTAGTGTAGACCCTACTCACTTAGTGTAGACCTTACTCACTTAGTGTAGACCCTACTCACTTAGTGTAGACCCTATTCACTTAGTGTAGACCTTACTCACTTAGTGTAGACCCTACTCACTTAGTGTAGACCTTACTCACTTAGTGTAGACCCTACTCACTTAGTGTAGACCTTACTCACTTAGTGTAGACCCTAGTCACTTAGTGTAGACCCTAGTTACTTAGTGTAGACCCTACTCACTTAGTGTAGACCTTACTCACTTAGTGTAGACCTTAGTGACTTAGTGTAGACCCTACTCACTTAGTGTAGACCCTACTCACTTAGTGTAGACCATACTCACTTAGTGTAGACCTTACTCACTTAGTGTATACCCTACTCACTTAGTGTAGACCCTAGTGATTTAGTGTAGACCCTAGTGACTTAGTGTAGACCCTACTCACTTAGTGTAGACCCTACTCACTTAGTGTAGACCTTACTCACTTAGTGTAGACCCTACTCACTTAGTGTAGACCCTATTCACTTAGTGTAGACCTTACTCACTTAGTGTAGACCCTACTCACTTAGTGTAGACCCTACTCACTTAGTGTAGACCTTACTCACTTAGTGTAGACCCTACTCACTTAGTGTAGACCCTACTCACTTAGTGTAGACCCTACTCACTTAGTGTAGACCTTACTCACTTAGTGTAGACCCTACTCACTTAGTGTAGACCCTAGTTACTTAGTGTAGACCCTACTCACTTAGTGTAGACCCTAGTTACTTAGTGTAGACCCTACTCACTTAGTGTAGACCCTACTCACTTAGTGTAGACCCTACTCACTTAGTGTAGACCCTACTCACTTAGTGTAGACCTTAGTCACTTAGTGTAGACCTTACTCACTTAGTGTAGACCTTACTCACTTAGTGTAGACCCTACTCACTTAGTGTAGACCCTACTCACTTAGTGTAGACCCTACTCACTTAGTGTAGACCTTACTCACTTAGTGTAGACCCTACTCACTTAGTGTAGACCCTACTCACTTAGTGTAGACCCTACTCACTTAGTGTAGACCTTACTCACTTAGTGTAGACCCTACTCACTTAGTGTAGACCCTACTAACTTATTGTAGACCTTACTCACTTAGTGTAGACCCTACTCACTTAGTGTAGACCCTACTCACTTAGTGTAGACCCTACTTACTTAGTGTAGACCCTAGTCACTTAGTGTAGACCCTACTCACTTAGTGTAGACCTTACTCACTTAGTGTAGACCCTACTCACTTAGTGTAGACCCTATTCACTTAGTGTAGACCTTACTCACTTAGTGTAGACCCTACTCACTTAGTGTAGACCCTACTCACTTAGTGTAGACCCTACTAACTTAGTGTAGACCTTACTCACTTAGTGTATACCCTACTCACTTAGTGTAGACCCTACTCACTTAGTGTAGACCCTAGTCACTTAGTGTAGACCCTACTCACTTAGTGTAGACCTTACTCACTTAGTGTAGACCCTAGTCACTTAGTGTAGACCTTAGTCACTTAGTGTAGACCCTACTCACTTAGTGTAGACCTTACTCACTTAGTGTAGACCCTACTCACTTAGTGTAGACCCTAGTGATTTAGTGTAGACCCTACTCACTTAGTGTAGACCCTACTCACTTAGTGTAGACCCTACTCACTTAGTGTAGACCCTACTTACTTAGTGTAGACCCTAGTCACTTAGTGTAGACCCTACTCACTTAGTGTATACCCTACTCACTTAGTGTAGACCCTACTCACTTAGTGTAGACCCTAGTTACTTAGTGTAGACCTTACTCACTTAGTGTAGACCTTAGTCACTTAGTGTAGACCTTACTCACTTAGTGTAGACCCTACTCACTTAGTGTAGACCCTACTCACTTAGTGTAGACCCTACTCACTTAGTGTAGACCTTACTCACTTAGTGTAGACCCTACTCACTTAGTGTAGACCCTACTCACTTAGTGTAGACCCTACTCACTTAGTGTAGACCTTACTCACTTAGTGTAGACCCTACTCACTTAGTGTAGACCCTAGTTACTTAGTGTAGACCCTACTCACTTAGTGTAGACCCTAGTTACTTAGTGTAGACCTTACTCACTTAGTGTAGACCTCACTCACTTAGTGTAGACCTTAGTCACTTAGTGTAGACCTTACTCACTTAGTGTAGACCTTACTCACTTAGTGTAGACCCTACTCACTTAGTGTAGACCCTACTCACTTAGTGTAGACCCTACTCACTTAGTGTAGACCTTACTCACTTAGTGTAAACCCTACTCACTTAGTGTAGACCCTACTCACTTAGTGTAGACCCTACTCACTTAGTGTAGACCTTACTCACTTAGTGTAGACCCTACTCACTTAGTGTAGACCCTACTAAATTAGTGTAGACCTTACTCACTTAGTGTAGACCCTACTCACTTAGTGTAGACCCTACTCACTTAGTGTAGACCCTACTTACTTAGTGTAGACCCTAGTCACTTAGTGTAGACCCTACTCACTTAGTGTAGACCTTACTCACTTAGTGTAGACCCTACTCACTTAGTGTAGACCCTATTCACTTTGTGTAGACCTTACTCACTTAGTGTAGACCCTACTCACTTAGTGTAGACCCTACTCACTTAGTGTAGACCCTACTCACTTAGTGTAGACCTTACTCACTTAGTGTAGACCCTACTCACTTAGTGTAGACCCTACTCACTTAGTGTAGACCCTAGTCACTTAGTGTAGACCCTACTCACTTAGTGTATACCCTACTCACTTAGTGTAGACCCTAGTGATTTAGTGTAGACCCTACTCACTTAGTGTAGACCCTACTCACTTAGTGTAGACCCTACTCACTTAGTGTAGACCCTACTTACTTAGTGTAGACCCTAGTCACTTAGTGTAGACCCTACTCACTTAGTGTATACCCTACTCACTTAGTGTAGACCCTAGTGATTTAGTGTAGACCCTAGTGACTTAGTGTAGACCCTACTCACTTAGTGTAGACCCTACTCACTTAGTGTAGACCTTACTCACTTAGTGTAGACCCTACTCACTTAGTGTATACCCTACTCACTTAGTGTAGACCCTAGTGATTTAGTGTAGACCCTAGTGATTTAGTGTAGACCCTAGTGATTTAGTGTAGACCCTACTCACTTAGTGTAGACCCTACTCACTTAGTGTAGACCCTACTCACTTAGTGTAGACCCTACTCACTTAGTGTAGACCCTACTCACTTAGTGTAGACCCTAGTTACTTAGTGTAGACCCTACTCATTTAGTGTAGACCCTAGTTACTTAGTGTAAACCCTACTCACTTAGTGTAGACCCTACTCACTTAGTGTAGACCTTACTCACTTAGTGTAGACCCTACTCACTTAGTGTAGACCCTACTCACTTAGTGTTGACCCTACACACTTAGTGTAGACCTTACTCACTTAGTGTAGACCCTACTCACTTAGTGTAGACCCTACTCACTTAGTGTAGACCCTACTCACTTAGTGTAGACCTTACTCACTTAGTGTAGACCCTACTCACTTAGTGTTGACCCTACTCACTTAGTGTAGACCTTACTCACTTAGTGTAGACCCTACTCACTTAGTGTAGACCTTACTCACTTAGTGTAGACCCTACTCACTTAGTGTAGACCCTACTCACTTAGTGTAGACCCTACTCACTTAGTGTAGACCTTACTCACTTAGTGTAGACCCTACTCACTTAGTGTAGACCCTAGTTACTTAGTGTAGACCCTACTCACTTAGTGTAGACCCTAGTTACTTAGTGTAGACCTTACTCACTTAGTGTAGACCTTACTCACTTAGTGTAGACCTTACTCACTTAGTGTAGACCCTAGTCACTTAGTGTAGACCCTACTCACTTAGTGTAGACCCTAGTTACTTAGTGTAGACCTTACTCACTTAGTGTAGACCTTACTTACTTAGTGTAGACCTTACTCACTTAGTGTAGACCTTACTCACTTAGTGTAGACCCTACTCACTTAGTGTAGACCTTAGTCACTTAGTGTAGACCTTACTCACTTAGTGTAGACCTTACTCACTTAGTGTAGACCCTACTCACTTAGTGTAGACCCTACTCACTTAGTGTAGACCCTACTCACTTAGTGTAGACCTTACTCACTTAGTGTAGACCCTACTCACTTAGTATAGACCCTACTCACTTAGTGTAGACCCTACTCACTTAGTGTAGACCTTACTCACTTAGTGTAGACCCTACTCACTTAGTGTAGACCCTACTAACTTAGTGTAGACCTTACTCACTTAGTGTAGACCCTACTCACTTAGTGTAGACCCTACTCACTTAGTGTAGACCCTACTTACTTAGTGTAGACCCTAGTCACTTAGTGTAGACCCTACTCACTTAGTGTAGACCTTACTCACTTAGTGTAGACCCTACTCACTTAGTGTAGACCCTATTCACTTAGTGTAGACCTTACTCACTTAGTGTAGACCCTACTCACTTAGTGTAGACCTTACTCACTTAGTGTAGACCCTACTCACTTAGTGTAGACCTTACTCACTTAGTGTAGACCCTAGTCACTTAGTGTAGACCCTAGTTACTTAGTGTAGACCCTACTCACTTAGTGTAGACCTTACTCACTTAGTGTAGACCTTAGTGACTTAGTGTAGACCCTACTCACTTAGTGTAGACCCTACTCACTTAGTGTAGACCATACTCACTTAGTGTAGACCTTACTCACTTAGTGTAGACCTTAGTGACTTAGTGTAGACCCTACTCACTTAGTGTAGACCTTACTCACTTAGTGTAGACCCTAGTCACTTAGTGTAGACCCTAGTTACTTAGTGTAGACCCTACTCACTTAGTGTAGACCCTAGTCACTTAGTGTAGACCTTACTCACTTAGTGTAGACCTTACTCACTTAGTGTAGACCCTACTCACTTAGTGTAGACCCTAGTTACTTAGTGTAGACCCTAGTTACTTAGTGTAGACCCTACTCACTTAGTGTAGACCCTACTCACTTAGTGTAGACCTTACTCATTTAGTGTAGACCCTAGTCACTTAGTGTAGACCCTACTCACTTAGTGTAGACCTTACTCACTTAGTGTTGACCCTACTCACTTAGTGTAGACCCTAGTCACTTAGTGTAGACCCTAGTTACTTAGTGTAGACCCTACTCACTTAGTGTAGACCCTACTCACTTAGTGTAGACCCTACTCACTTAGTGTTGACCCTACTCACTTAGTGTAGACCTTAGTCACTTAGTGTAGACCCTAGTGACTTAGTGTTGACCCTACTCACTTAGTGTATACCCTACTCACTTAGTGTAGACCCTACTCACTTAGTGTAGACCCTACTCACTTAGTGTAGACCCTACTCACTTAGTGTAGACCCTACTCACTTAGTGTAGACCCTACTCACTTAGTGTAGACCCTAGTCACTTAGTGTAGACCCTACTCACTTAGTGTATACCCTACTCACTTAGTGTAGACCCTAGTGATTTAGTGTAGACCCTAGTGACTTAGTGTAGACCCTACTCACTTAGTGTAGACCCTACTCACTTAGTGTAGACCTTACTCACTTAGTGTAGACCCTACTCACTTAGTGTAGACCCTATTCACTTAGTGTAGACCTTACTCACTTAGTGTAGACCCTACTCACTTAGTGTAGACCCTACTCACTTAGTGTAGACCTTACTCACTTAGTGTAGACCCTACTCACTTAGTGTAGACCCTACTCACTTAGTGTAGACCCTACTCACTTAGTGTAGACCTTACTCACTTAGTGTAGACCCTACTCACTTAGTGTAGACCCTAGTTACTTAGTGTAGACCCTACTCACTTAGTGTAGACCCTAGTTACTTAGTGTAGACCTTACTCACTTAGTGTAGACCTCACTCACTTAGTGTAGACCTTAGTCACTTAGTGTAGACCTTACTCACTTAGTGTAGACCTTACTCACTTAGTGTAGACCCTACTCACTTAGTGTAGACCCTACTCACTTAGTGTAGACCCTACTCACTTAGTGTAGACCTTACTCACTTAGTGTAGACCCTACTCACTTAGTGTAGACCCTACTCACTTAGTGTAGACCCTACTCACTTAGTGTAGACCTTACTCACTTAGTGTAGACCCTACTCACTTAGTGTAGACCCTACTAACTTATTGTAGACCTTACTCACTTAGTGTAGACCCTACTCACTTAGTGTAGACCCTACTCACTTAGTGTAGACCCTACTTACTTAGTGTAGACCCTAGTCACTTAGTGTAGACCCTACTCACTTAGTGTAGACCTTACTCACTTAGTGTAGACCCTACTCACTTAGTGTAGACCCTATTCACTTAGTGTAGACCTTACTCACTTAGTGTAGACCCTACTCACTTAGTGTAGACCCTACTCACTTAGTGTAGACCCTACTAACTTAGTGTAGACCTTACTCACTTAGTGTATACCCTACTCACTTAGTGTAGACCCTAGTGATTTAGTGTAGACCCTACTCACTTAGTGTAGACCCTACTCACTTAGTGTAGACCCTACTCACTTAGTGTAGACCCTACTTACTTAGTGTAGACCCTAGTCACTTAGTGTAGACCCTACTCACTTAGTGTATACCCTACTCACTTAGTGTAGACCCTACTCACTTAGTGTAGACCCTAGTTACTTAGTGTAGACCTTACTCACTTAGTGTAGACCTTAGTCACTTAGTGTAGACCTTACTCACTTAGTGTAGACCCTACTCACTTAGTGTAGACCCTACTCACTTAGTGTAGACCCTACTCACTTAGTGTAGACCTTACTCACTTAGTGTAGACCCTACTCACTTAGTGTAGACCCTACTCACTTAGTGTAGACCTTAGTCACTTAGTGTAGACCCTACTCACTTAGTGTAGACCCTACTCACTTAGTGTAGACCCTACTCACTTAGTGTAGACCCTACTCACTTAGTGTAGACCTTACTCACTTAGTGTAGACCCTACTCACTTAGTGTAGACCCTACTCACTTAGTGTAGACCCTACTCACTTAGTGTAGACCCTACTCACTTAGTGTAGACCCTAGTTACTTAGTGTAGACCCTACTCATTTAGTGTAGACCCTAGTTACTTAGTGTAAACCCTACTCACTTAGTGTAGACCCTACTCACTTAGTGTAGACCTTACTCACTTAGTGTAGACCCTACTCACTTAGTGTAGACCCTACTCACTTAGTGTTGACCCTACACACTTAGTGTAGACCTTACTCACTTAGTGTAGACCCTACTCACTTAGTGTAGACCCTACTCACTTAGTGTAGACCCTACTCACTTAGTGTAGACCCTACTCACTTAGTGTAGACCCTACTCACTTAGTGTTGACCCTACTCACTTAGTGTAGACCTTACTCACTTAGTGTAGACCCTACTCACTTAGTGTAGACCTTACTCACTTAGTGTAGACCTTACTCATTTAGTGTAGACCCTACTCACTTAGTGTAGACCTTACTCACTTAGTGTAGACCCTAGTGACTTAGTGTAGACCCTAGTCACTTAGTGTAGACCCTAGTGACTTAGTGTAGACCCTACTCACTTAGTGTAGACCTTACTCATTTAGTGTAGACCTTACTCACTTAGTGTAGACCTTACTCACTTAGTGTAGACCTTACTCACTTAGTGTAGACCTTACTCACTTAGTGTAGACCTTACTCACTTAGTGTAGACCCTAGTGACTTAGTGTAGACCTTAGTCACTTAGTGTAGACCCTACTCACTTAGTGTAGACCCTACTCACTTAGTGTAGACCTTACTCACTTAGTGTAGACCCTACTCACTTAGTGTAGACCTTACTCACTTAGTGTAGACCCTACTCACTTAGTGTAGACCTTACTCACTTAGTGTAGACCCTACTCACTTAGTGTAGACCTTACTCACTTAGTGTAGACCTTACTCACTTAGTGTAGACCTTACTCACTTAGTGTAGACCCTACTCACTTAGTGTAGACCCTAGTGACTTAGTGTAGACCCTAGTCACTTAGTGTAGACCCTAGTGACTTAGTGTAGACCCTACTCACTTAGTGTAGACCTTACTCATTTAGTGTAGACCCTACTCACTTAGTGTAGACCTTACTCACTTAGTGTAGACCCTAGTGACTTAGTGTAGACCCTAGTCACTTAGTGTAGACCTTACTCACTTAGTGTAGACCCTACTCACTTAGTGTAGACCTTACTCACTTAGTGTAGACCCTACTCACTTAGTGTAGACCTTACTCACTTAGTGTAGACCTTACTCACTTAGTGTTGACCCTACTCACTTAGTGTAGACCTTACTCACTTAGTGTAGACCTTACTCACTTAGTGTAGACCCTACTCACTTAGTGTAGACCCTAGTTACTTAGTGTAGACCCTACTTACTTAGTGTAGACCCTACTCACTTAGTGTAGACCTTACTCACTTAGTGTAGACCCTACTCACTTAGTGTAGACCCTAGTCACTTAGTGTAGACCCTAGTCACTTAGTGTAGACCCTACTCACTTAGTGTAGACCCTACTCACTTAGTGTAGACCCTAGTCACTTAGTGTAGACCCTACTCACTTAGTGTAGACCCTACTCACTTAGTGTAGACCCTACTCACTTAGTGTAGACCCTACTCACTTAGTGTAGACCCTAGTTACTTAGTGTAGACCCTAGTCACTTAGTGTAGACCCTACTCACTTAGTGTAGACCTTACTCACTTAGTGTAGACCCTACTTACTTAGTGTAGACCTTACTCACTTAGTGTAGACCTTACTCACTTAGTGTAGACCTTACTCACTTAGTGTAGACCTTAGTCACTTAGTGTAGACCCTACTCACTTAGTGTAGACCTTACTCACTTAGTGTAGACCCTACTCACTTAGTGTAGACCCTACTCACTTAGTGTAGACCCTACTCACTTAGTGTAGACCCTACTCACTTAGTGTAGACCTTAGTCACTTAGTGTAGACCTTACTCACTTAGTGTAGACCCTACTCACTTAGTGTAGACCCTAGTCACTTAGTGTAGACCCTACTCACTTAGTGTAGACCCTACTCACTTAGTGTAGACCCTACTCACTTAGTGTAGACTCTAGTCACTTAGTGTAGACCTTACTCACTTAGTGTAGACCCTACTCACTTAGTGTAGACCCTACTCACTTAGTGTAGACCATACTCACTTAGTGTAGACCTTACTCACTTAGTGTAGACCCTACTCACTTAGTGTAGACCCTAGTCACTTAGTGTAGACCCTACTCACTTAGTGTAGACCCTACTCACTTAGTGTAGACCTTACTCACTTAGTGTAGACCCTACTCACTTAGTGTAGACCTTACTCACTTAGTGTAGACCTTAGTTACTTAGTGTAGACCTTACTCACTTAGTGTAGACCTTACTCACTTAGTGTAGACCCTACTCACTTAGTGTAGACCCTACTCACTTAGTGTAGACCTTACTCACTTAGTGTAGACCTTACTCACTTAGTGTAGACCCTACTCACTTAGTGTAGACCCTACTCACTTAGTGTAGACCTTACTCACTTAGTGTAGACCCTAGTCACTTAGTGTAGACCCTAGTCACTTAGTGTAGACCCTACTCACTTAGTGTAGACCTTACTCACTTAGTGTAGACCTTACTCACTTAGTGTAGACCCTACTCACTTAGTGTAGACCCTACTCACTTAGTGTAGACCTTACTCACTTAGTGTAGACCCTAGTCACTTAGTGTAGACCCTAGTCACTTAGTGTAGACCCTACTCACTTAGTGTAGACACTACTCACTTAGTGTAGACCCTACTCACTTAGTGTAGGCCCTACTCACTTAGTGTAGACCTTACTTACTTAGTGTAGACCCTAGTCACTTAGTGTAGACCTTACTCACTTAGTGTAGACCTTAGTGACTTAGTGTAGACCCTACTCACTTAGTGTAGACCTTACTCACTTAGTGTAGACCCTACTCACTTAGTGTAGACCCTACTCACTTAGTGTAGACCCTAGTCACTTAGTGTAGACCCTACTCACTTAGTGTAGACCCTACTCACTTAGTGTAGACCTTACTCACTTAGTGTAGACCCTAGTCACTTAGTGTAGACCCTACTCACTTAGTGTAGACCTTACTCACTTAGTGTAGACCCTAGTCACTTAGTGTAGACCCTACTCACTTAGTGTAGACCCTACTCACTTAGTGTAGACCTTACTCACTTAGTGTAGACCCTACTCACTTAGTGTAGACCCTACTCACTTAGTGTAGACCCTACTCACTTAGTGTAGACCCTACTCACTTAGTGTAGACCCTAGTCACTTAGTGTAGACCCTACTCACTTAGTGTAGACCCTACTCACTTAGTGTAGACCCTAGTCACTTAGTGTAGACCCTACTCACTTAGTGTAGACCCTACTCACTTAGTGTAGACCCTAGTCACTTAGTGTAGACCTTACTCACTTAGTGTAAACCCTAGTCACTTAGTGTAGACCTTACTCACTTAGTGTAGACCTTAGTCACTTAGTGTAGACCCTACTCACTTAGTGTAGACCCTAGTCACTTAGTGTAGACCTTACTCACTTAGTGTAGACCCTACTCACTTAGTGTAGACCCTAGTCACTTAGTGTAGACCTTACTCACTTAGTGTAGACCCTACTCACTTAGTGTAGACCCTACTCACTTAGTGTAGACCCTAGTCACTTAGTGTAGACCCTACTCACTTAGTGTAGACCCTACTCACTTAGTGTAGACCCTAGTCACTTAGTGTAGACCCTACTCACTTAGTGTAGACCCTACTCACTTAGTGTAGACCCTACTCACTTAGTGTAGACCCTAGTCACTTAGTGTAGACCCTACTCGCTTAGTGTAGACCCTACTCACTTAGTGTAGACCCTACTCACTTAGTGTAGACCTTAGTCACTTAGTGTAGACCCTAGTCACTTAGTGTAGACCCTACTCACTTAGTGTAAACCCTAGTGACTTAGTGTAGACCCTAGTCACTTAGTGTAGACCCTACTCACTTAGTGTAGACCTTACTCACTTAGTGTAGACCCTACTCACTTAGTGTAGACCTTACTCACTTAGTGTAGACCCTACTCACTTAGTGTAGACCTTACTCACTTAGTGTAGACCTTACTCACTTAGTGTAGACCTTACTCACTTAGTGTAGACCCTAGTGACTTAGTGTAGACCCTAGTCACTTAGTGTAGACCCTAGTGACTTAGTGTAGACCCTACTCACTTAGTGTAGACCTTACTCATTTAGTGTAGACCTTACTCACTTAGTGTAGACCTTACTCACTTAGTGTAGACCTTACTCACTTAGTGTAGACCTTACTCACTTAGTGTAGACCTTACTCACTTAGTGTAGACCCTAGTGACTTAGTGTAGACCTTAGTCACTTAGTGTAGACCCTACTCACTTAGTGTAGACCCTACTCACTTAGTGTAGACCTTACTCACTTAGTGTAGACCCTACTCACTTAGTGTAGACCTTACTCACTTAGTGTAGACCCTACTCACTTAGTGTAGACCTTACTCACTTAGTGTAGACCCTACTCACTTAGTGTAGACCTTACTCACTTAGTGTAGACCTTACTCGCTTAGTGTAGACCTTACTCACTTAGTGTAGACCCTACTCACTTAGTGTAGACCCTAGTGACTTAGTGTAGACCCTAGTCACTTAGTGTAGACCCTAGTGACTTAGTGTAGACCCTACTCACTTAGTGTAGACCTTACTCATTTAGTGTAGACCCTACTCACTTAGTGTAGACCTTACTCACTTAGTGTAGACCCTAGTGACTTAGTGTAGACCCTAGTCACTTAGTGTAGACCTTACTCACTTAGTGTAGACCCTACTCACTTAGTGTAGACCTTACTCACTTAGTGTAGACCCTACTCACTTAGTGTAGACCTTACTCACTTAGTGTAGACCTTACTCACTTAGTGTTGACCCTACTCACTTAGTGTAGACCTTACTCGCTTAGTGTAGACCCTACTTACTTAGTGTAGACCCTACTCACTTAGTGTAGACCTTACTCACTTAGTGTAGACCCTACTCACTTAGTGTAGACCCTAGTCACTTAGTGTAGACCCTAGTCACTTAGTGTAGACCCTACTCACTTAGTGTAGACCCTACTCACTTAGTGTAGACCCTAGTCACTTAGTGTAGACCCTACTCACTTAGTGTAGACCCTACTCACTTAGTGTAGACCCTACTCACTTAGTGTAGACCCTACTCACTTAGTGTAGACCCTAGTTACTTAGTGTAGACCCTAGTCACTTAGTGTAGACCCTACTCACTTAGTGTAGACCTTACTCACTTAGTGTAGACCCTACTTACTTAGTGTAGACCTTACTCACTTAGTGTAGACCTTACTCACTTAGTGTAGACCTTACTCACTTAGTGTAGACCTTAGTCACTTAGTGTAGACCCTACTCACTTAGTGTAGACCTTACTCACTTAGTGTAGACCCTACTCACTTAGTGTAGACCCTACTCACTTAGTGTAGACCCTACTCACTTAGTGTAGACCCTACTCACTTAGTGTAGACCTTAGTCACTTAGTGTAGACCTTACTCACTTAGTGTAGACCCTACTCACTTAGTGTAGACCCTAGTCACTTAGTGTAGACCCTACTCACTTAGTGTAGACCCTACTCACTTAGTGTAGACCCTACTCACTTAGTGTAGACTCTAGTCACTTAGTGTAGACCTTACTCACTTAGTGTAGACCCTACTCACTTAGTGTAGACCCTACTCACTTAGTGTAGACCATACTCACTTAGTGTAGACCTTACTCACTTAGTGTAGACCCTACTCACTTAGTGTAGACCCTAGTCACTTAGTGTAGACCTTACTCACTTAGTGTAGACCCTAGTCACTTAGTGTAGACCCTAGTCACTTAGTGTAGACCCTACTCACTTAGTGTAGACACTACTCACTTAGTGTAGACCCTACTCACTTAGTGTAGGCCCTACTCACTTAGTGTAGACCTTACTTACTTAGTGTAGACCCTAGTCACTTAGTGTAGACCTTACTCACTTAGTGTAGACCTTAGTGACTTAGTGTAGACCCTACTCACTTAGTGTAGACCTTACTCACTTAGTGTAGACCCTAGTCACTTAGTGTAGACCTTACTCACTTAGTGTAGACCCTACTCACTTAGTGTAGACCCTACTCACTTAGTGTAGACCCTAGTCACTTAGTGTAGACCCTACTCACTTAGTGTAGACCCTACTCACTTAGTGTAGACCCTACTCACTTAGTGTAGACCTTACTCACTTAGTGTAGACCTTACTCACTTAGTGTAGACCTTACTCACTTAGTGTAGACCCTACTCACTTAGTGTAGACCCTACTCACTTAGTGTAGACCCTACTCACTTAGTGTAGACCCTACTCACTTAGTGTAGACCCTACTCACTTAGTGTAGACCCTAGTCACTTAGTGTAGACCCTACTCACTTAGTGTAGACCCTACTCACTTAGTGTAGACCCTAGTCACTTAGTGTAGACCCTACTCACTTAGTGTAAACCCTAGTCACTTAGTGTAGACCTTACTCACTTAGTGTAGACCTTAGTCACTTAGTGTAAACCTTACTCACTTAGTGTAGACCTTAGTCACTTAGTGTAGACCTTACTCACTTAGTGTAGACCTTAGTCACTTAGTGTAGACCTTACTCACTTAGTGTAGACCTTAGTCACTTAGTGTAAACCTTACTCACTTAGTGTAGACCTTAGTCACTTAGTGTAGACCTTACTCACTTAGTGTAGACCCTACTCACTTAGTGTAGACCTTACTCACTTAGTGTAGACCCTACTCACTTAGTGTAGACCCTAGTCACTTAGTGTAGACCCTACTCACTTAGTGTAGACCCTAGTCACTTAGTGTAGACCCTACTCACTTAGTGTAAACCCTAGTGACTTATTGTAGACCTTACTCACTTAGTGTAGGCCCTACTCACTTAGTGTAGACCTTACTTACTTAGTGTAGACCCTAGTCACTTAGTGTAGACCCTACTCACTTAGTGTAGACCCTACTCACTTAGTGTAGACCCTAGTCACTTAGTGTAGACCCTACTCACTTAGTGTAGACCCTACTCACTTAGTGTAGACCCTACTCACTTAGTGTAGACCCTACTCACTTAGTGTAGACCTTACTCACTTAGTGTAGACCTTAGTCACTTAGTGTAGACCCTACTCACTTAGTGTAGACCCTAGTCACTTAGTGTAGACCTTACTCACTTAGTGTAGACCCTACTCACTTAGTGTAGACCCTAGTCACTTAGTGTAGACCTTACTCACTTAGTGTAGACCCTACTCACTTAGTGTAGACCCTACTCACTTAGTGTAGACCCTAGTCACTTAGTGTAGACCTTACTCACTTAGTGTAGACCCTACTCACTTAGTGTAGACCCTACTCACTTAGTGTAGACCCTACTCACTTAGTGTAGACCTTACTCACTTAGTGTAGACCCTACTCGCTTAGTGTAGACCCTACTCACTTAGTGTAGACCCTACTCACTTAGTGTAGACCTTAGTCACTTAGTGTAGACCCTAGTCACTTAGTGTAGACCCTACTCACTTAGTGTAAACCCTAGTGACTTAGTGTAGACCCTAGTCACTTAGTGTAGACCCTAGTCACTTAGTGTAGACCTTACTCACTTAGTGTAGACCCTACTCACTTAGTGTAGACCTTACTCACTTAGTGTAGACCCTACTCACTTAGTGTAGACCCTACTCACTTAGTGTAGACCCTACTCACTTAGTGTAGACACTACTCACTTAGTGTAGACCCTAGTCACTTAGTGTAGACCCTACTCACTTAGTGTAGACCCTACTCACTTAGTGTAGACCCTACTCACTTAGTGTAGACCCTACTCACTTAGTGTAGACCTTACTCACTTAGTGTAGACCTTACTCACTTAGTGTAGACCCTAGTTACTTAGTGTAGACCTTACTCACTTAGTGTAGACCTTACTCACTTAGTGTAGACCCTAGTCACTTAGTGTAGACCCTACTCACTTAGTGTAGACCTTACTCACTTAGTGTAGACCCTACTCACTTAGTGTAGACCTTACTCACTTAGTGTAGACCATACTTACTTAGTGTAGACCTTAGTGACTTAGTGTAGACCCTACTCACTTAGTGTAGACCTTAGTGACTTAGTGTAGACCCTACTCACTTAGTGTAGACCCTACTCACTTAGTGTAGACCTTACTCACTTAGTGTAGACCATACTTACTTAGTGTAGACCTTAGTTACTTAGTGTAGACCCTACTCACTTAGTGTAGACCTTAGTGACTTAGTGTAGACCCTACTCACTTAGTGTAGACCCTACTCACTTAGTGTAGACCTTACTCACTTAGTGTAGACCATACTTACTTAGTGTAGACCTTAGTGACTTAGTGTAGACCCTACTCACTTAGTGTAGACCTTAGTGACTTAGTGTAGACCCTACTCGCTTAGTGTAGGCCCTACTCACTTAGTGTAGACCTTACTTACTTAGTGTAGACCCTAGTCACTTAGTGTAGACCTTACTCACTTAGTGTAGACCTTAGTGACTTAGTGTAGACCCTACTCACTTAGTGTAGACCTTACTCACTTAGTGTAGACCCTAGTCACTTAGTGTAGACCTTACTCACTTAGTGTAGACCCTACTCACTTAGTGTAGACCCTACTCACTTAGTGTAGACCCTAGTCACTTAGTGTAGACCCTACTCACTTAGTGTAGACCCTACTCACTTAGTGTAGACCCTACTCACTTAGTGTAGACCCTAGTCACTTAGTGTAGACCCTACTCACTTAGTGTAGACCCTACTCACTTAGTGTAGACCCTAGTCACTTAGTGTAGACCCTACTCACTTAGTGTAGACCCTACTCACTTAGTGTAGACCCTAGTCACTTAGTGTAGACCTTACTCACTTAGTGTAAACCCTAGTCACTTAGTGTAGACCTTACTCACTTAGTGTAGACCTTAGTCACTTAGTGTAAACCTTACTCACTTAGTGTAGACCTTAGTCACTTAGTGTAGACCTTACTCACTTAGTGTAGACCCTACTCACTTAGTGTAGACCTTACTCACTTAGTGTAGACCCTACTCACTTAGTGTAGACCCTAGTCACTTAGTGTAGACCCTACTCACTTAGTGTAGACCCTAGTCACTTAGTGTAGACCCTACTCACTTAGTGTAAACCCTAGTGACTTATTGTAGACCTTACTCACTTAGTGTAGGCCCTACTCACTTAGTGTAGACCTTACTTACTTAGTGTAGACCCTAGTCACTTAGTGTAGACCCTACTCACTTAGTGTAGACCCTACTCACTTAGTGTAGACCCTAGTCACTTAGTGTAGACCCTACTCACTTAGTGTAGACCCTACTCACTTAGTGTAGACCTTACTCACTTAGTGTAGACCCTACTCACTTAGTGTAGACCCTACTCACTTAGTGTAGACCCTACTCACTTAGTGTAGACCCTACTCACTTAGTGTAGACCTTAGTCACTTAGTGTAGACCCTAGTGACTTAGTGTAGACCCTACTCACTTAGTGTAGACCCTACTCACTTAGTGTAGACCTTAGTCACTTAGTGTAGACCCTACTCACTTAGTGTAGACCCTACTCACTTAGTGTAGACCCTACTCACTTAGTGTAGACCCTACTCACTTAGTGTAGACCCTACTCACTTAGTGTAGACCCTACTCACTTAGTGTAGACCCTACTCACTTAGTGTAGACCTTACTCACTTAGTGTAGACCTTAGTCACTTAGTGTAGACCCTACTCACTTAGTGTAGACCCTAGTCACTTAGTGTAGACCTTACTCACTTAGTGTAGACCCTACTCACTTAGTGTAGACCCTAGTCACTTAGTGTAGACCTTACTCACTTAGTGTAGACCCTACTCACTTAGTGTAGACCCTACTCACTTAGTGTAGACCCTAGTCACTTAGTGTAGACCCTACTCACTTAGTGTAGACCCTACTCACTTAGTGTAGACCCTAGTCACTTAGTGTAGACCCTACTCACTTAGTGTAGACCCTACTCACTTAGTGTAGACCCTACTCACTTAGTGTAGACCCTAGTCACTTAGTGTAGACCCTACTCGCTTAGTGTAGACCCTACTCACTTAGTGTAGACCCTACTCACTTAGTGTAGACCTTAGTCACTTAGTGTAGACCCTAGTCACTTAGTGTAGACCCTACTCACTTAGTGTAAACCCTAGTGACTTAGTGTAGACCCTAGTCACTTAGTGATGACCCTAGTCACTTAGTGTAGACCTTACTCACTTAGTGTAGACCCTACTCACTTAGTGTAGACCTTACTCACTTAGTGTAGACCTTACTCACTTAGTGTAGACCTTACTCACTTAGTGTAGACCTTACTCACTTAGTGTAGACCTTACTCACTTAGTGTAGACCTTACTCACTTAGTGTAGACCCTACTCACTTAGTGTAGACCCTACTCACTTAGTGTAGACCCTACTCACTTAGTGTAGACACTACTCACTTAGTGTAGACCCTAGTCACTTAGTGTAGACCCTACTCACTTAGTGTAGACCCTACTCACTTAGTGTAGACCCTACTCACTTAGTGTAGACCCTACTCACTTAGTGTAGACCTTACTCACTTAGTGTAGACCTTACTCACTTAGTGTAGACCCTACTCACTTAGTGTAGACCTTACTCATTTAGTGTAGACCTTACTCACTTAGTGTAGACCCTAGTTACTTAGTGTAGACCTTACTCACTTAGTGTAGACCTTACTCACTTAGTGTAGACCCTAGTCACTTAGTGTAGACCCTACTCACTTAGTGTAGACCTTACTCACTTAGTGTAGACCCTACTCACTTAGTGTAGACCTTACTCACTTAGTGTAGACCATACTTACTTAGTGTAGACCTTAGTGACTTAGTGTAGACCCTACTCACTTAGTGTAGACCTTAGTGACTTAGTGTAGACCCTACTCACTTAGTGTAGACCCTACTCACTTAGTGTAGACCTTACTCACTTAGTGTAGACCATACTTACTTAGTGTAGACCTTAGTTACTTAGTGTAGACCCTACTCACTTAGTGTAGACCTTAGTGACTTAGTGTAGACCCTACTCACTTAGTGTAGACCCTACTCACTTAGTGTAGACCTTACTCACTTAGTGTAGACCATACTTACTTAGTGTAGACCTTAGTGACTTAGTGTAGACCCTACTCACTTAGTGTAGACCTTAGTGACTTAGTGTAGACCCTACTCGCTTAGTGTAGACCCTACTCACTTAGTGTAGACCCTACTCACTTAGTGTAAACCTTACTCACTTAGTGTAGACCTTACTCACTTAGTGTAGACCTTACTCACTTAGTGTAGACCCTACTCACTTAGTGTAGACCTTACTCACTTAGTGTAGACCTTACTCACTTAGTGTAGACCCTACTCACTTAGTGTAGACCCTACTCACTTAGTGTAGACCCTAGTCACTTAGTGTAGACCCTAGTCACTTAGTGTAGACCTTACTCACTTAGTGTAGACCTTACTCACTTAGTGTAGACCTTAGTCACTTAGTGTAGACCCTAGTTACTTAGTGTAGACCCTACTCACTTAGTGTAGACCTTACTCACTTAGTGTAGACCCTAGTTACTTAGTGTAGACCCTAGTCACTTAGTGTAGACCCTACTCACTTAGTGTAGACCCTACTCACTTAGTGTAGACCCTACTCACTTAGTGTAGACCCTACTCACTTAGTGTAGACCCTAGTCACTTAGTGTAGACCCTACTCACTTAGTGTAGACCTTACTCACTTAGTGTAGACCTTACTCACTTTGTGTAGACCTTACTCACTTAGTGTAGACCATACTTACTTAGTGTAGACCTTACTCACTTAGTGTAGACCTTACTCACTTAGTGTAGACCTTACTCACTTAGTGTAGACCTTAGTCACTTAGTGTAGACCTTACTCACTTAGTGTAGACCTTACTCACTTAGTGTAGACCCTAGTCACTTAGTGTAGACCTTACTCACTTAGTGTAGACCCTACTCACTTAGTGTAGACCTTACTCACTTAGTGTAGACCTTACTCACTTAGTGTAGACCTTACTCACTTAGTGTATACCCTAGTCACTTAGTGTAGACCCTACTCACTTAGTGTAGACCTTACTCACTTAGTGTAGACCCTACTCACTTAGTGTAGACCCTACTCACTTAGTGTAGACCCTACTCACTTAGTGTAGACCCTACTCACTTAGTGTAGACCTTACTCACTTAGTGTAGACCCTACTCACTTAGTGTAGACCCTACTCACTTAGTGTAGACCCTACTCACTTAGTGTAGACCCTACTCACTTAGTGTAGACCTTACTCACTTAGTGTAGACCCTACTCACTTAGTGTAGACCCTACTCACTTAGTGTAGACCCTACTCACTTAGTGTAGACCCTACTCACTTAGTGTAAACCCTAGTCACTTAGTGTAGACCTTACTCACTTAGTGTAGACCTTACTCACTTAGTGTAGACCCTAGTCACTTAGTGTAGACCTTACTCACTTAGTGTAGACCCTACTCACTTAGTGTAGACCTTACTCACTTAGTGTAGACCCTACTCACTTAGTGTAGACCCTACTCACTTAGTGTAGACCCTAGTCACTTAGTGTAGACCCTAGTCACTTAGTGTAGACCCTACTCACTTAGTGTAGGCCCTACTCACTTAGTGTAGACCTTACTCACTTAGTGTAGACCCTACTCACTTAGTGTAGACCCTACTCACTTAGTGTAGACCCTAGTCACTTAGTGTAGACCCTAGTCACTTAGTGTAGACCTTACTCACTTAGTGTAGACCTTACTCACTTAGTGTAGACCTTACTCACTTAGTGTAGACCCTACTCACTTAGTGTAGACCCTAGTCACTTAGTGTAGACCTTACTCACTTAGTGTAGACCTTACTCACTTAGTGTAGACCCTAGTCACTTAGTGTAGACCCTACTCACTTAGTGTAGACCCTACTCACTTAGTGTAGACCCTACTCACTTAGTGTAGACCCTACTCACTTAGTGTAGACCCTAGTCACTTAGTGTAGACCCTACTCACTTAGTGTAGACCTTACTCACTTAGTGTAGACCTTACTCACTTTGTGTAGACCTTACTCACTTAGTGTAGACCATACTTACTTAGTGTAGACCTTACTCACTTAGTGTAGACCTTACTCACTTAGTGTAGACCTTACTCACTTAGTGTAGACCCTACTCACTTAGTGTAGACCCTACTCACTTAGTGTAGACCCTACTCACTTAGTGTAGACCCTACTCACTTAGTGTAGACCCTACTCACTTAGTGTAGACCCTACTCACTTAGTGTAGACCTTACTCACTTAGTGTAGACCCTACTCACTTAGTGTAGACCCTACTCACTTAGTGTAGACCCTACTCACTTAGTGTAGACCCTACTCACTTAGTGTAAACCCTAGTCACTTAGTGTAGACCTTACTCACTTAGTGTAGACCTTACTCACTTAGTGTAGACCCTAGTCACTTAGTGTAGACCTTACTCACTTAGTGTAGACCCTACTCACTTAGTGTAGACCTTACTCACTTAGTGTAGACCCTACTCACTTAGTGTAGACCTTACTCACTTAGTGTAGACCCTACTCACTTAGTGTAGACCTTACTCACTTAGTGTAGACCCTACTCACTTAGTGTAGACCCTACTCACTTAGTGTAGACCTTACTCACTTAGTGTAGACCTTACTCACTTAGTGTAGACCTTAGTCACTTAGTGTAGACCTTACTCACTTAGTGTAGACCCTACTCACTTAGTGTAGACCCTACTCACTTAGTGTAGACCCTAGTCACTTAGTGTAGACCTTACTCACTTAGTGTAGACCTTACTCACTTAGTGTAGACCCTAGTCACTTAGTGTAGACCCTACTCACTTAGTGTAGACCTTACTCACTTAGTGTAGACCCTACTCACTTAGTGTAGACCCTAGTCACTTAGTGTAGACCCTAGTCACTTAGTGTAGACCCTACTCACTTAGTGTAGGCCCTACTCACTTAGTGTAGACCTTACTCACTTAGTGTAGACCCTACTCACTTAGTGTAGACCCTACTCACTTAGTGTAGACCCTAGTCACTTAGTGTAGACCCTACTCACTTAGTGTAGACCCTACTCACTTAGTGTAGACCTTACTCACTTAGTGTAGACCTTACTCACTTAGTGTAGACCTTACTCACTTAGTGTAGACCTTACTCACTTAGTGTAGACCCTACTCACTTAGTGTAGACCCTAGTCACTTAGTGTAGACCTTACTCACTTAGTGTAGACCTTACTCACTTAGTGTAGACCCTACTCACTTAGTGTAGACCCTACTCACTTAGTGTAGACCCTACTCACTTAGTGTAGACCCTAGTCACTTAGTGTAGACCCTAGTCACTTAGTGTAGACCTTACTCACTTAGTGTAGACCTTACTCACTTAGTGTAGACCTTAGTCACTTAGTGTAGACCCTAGTTACTTAGTGTAGACCCTACTCACTTAGTGTAGACCTTACTCACTTAGTGTAGACCCTAGTTACTTAGTGTAGACCCTAGTCACTTAGTGTAGACCCTACTCACTTAGTGTAGACCCTACTCACTTAGTGTAGACCCTACTCACTTAGTGTAGACCCTACTCACTTAGTGTAGACCCTAGTCACTTAGTGTAGACCCTACTCACTTAGTGTAGACCTTACTCACTTAGTGTAGACCCTACTCACTTAGTGTAGACCCTAGTCACTTAGTGTAGACCTTACTCACTTAGTGCAAACCCTAGTCACTTAGTGTAGACCTTACTCACTTAGTGTAGACCCTACTCACTTAGTGTAGACCCTAGTCACTTAGTGTAGACCCTACTCACTTAGTGTAAACCCTAGTGACTTATTGTAGACCTTACTCACTTAGTGTAGGCCCTACTCACTTAGTGTAGACCTTACTTACTTAGTGTAGACCCTAGTCACTTAGTGTAGACCCTACTCACTTAGTGTAGACCCTACTCACTTAGTGTAGACCCTAGTCACTTAGTGTAGACCCTACTCACTTAGTGTAGACCTTACTCACTTAGTGTAGACCTTACTCACTTAGTGTAGACCCTAGTTACTTAGTGTAGACCTTACTCACTTAGTGTAGACCTTACTCACTTAGTGTAGACCCTACTCACTTAGTGTAGACCTTACTCACTTAGTGTAGACCCTACTCACTTAGTGTAGACCTTACTCACTTAGTGTAGACCCTACTCACTTAGTGTAGACCCTACTCACTTAGTGTAGACCCTACTCACTTAGTGTAGACCTTACTCACTTAGTGTAGACCCTACTCACTTAGTGTAGACCCTACTCACTTAGTGTAGACCTTACTCACTTAGTGTAGACCATACTTACTTAGTGTAGACCTTACTCACTTAGTGTAGACCTTACTCACTTAGTGTAGACCCTACTCACTTAGTGTAGACCCTACTTACTTAGTGTAGACCCTAGTCACTTAGTGTAGACCCTACTCACTTAGTGTAGACCCTACTCACTTAGTGTAGACCTTACTCACTTAGTGTAGACCCTAGTCACTTAGTGTAGACCCTACTCACTTAGTGTAGACCCTACTCACTTAGTGTAGACCCTACTCACTTAGTGTAGACCCTACTCACTTAGTGTAGACCCTAGTCACTTAGTGTAGACCCTACTCACTTAGTGTAGACCTTACTCACTTAGTGTAGACCTTACTCACTTTGTGTAGACCTTACTCACTTAGTGTAGACCATACTTACTTAGTGTAGACCTTACTCACTTAGTGTAGACCTTACTCACTTAGTGTAGACCTTACTCACTTAGTGTAGACCCTACTCACTTAGTGTAGACCCTACTCACTTAGTGTAGACCCTACTCACTTAGTGTAGACCCTACTCACTTAGTGTAGACCCTACTCACTTAGTGTAGACCCTACTCACTTAGTGTAGACCTTACTCACTTAGTGTAGACCCTACTCACTTAGTGTAGACCCTACTCACTTAGTGTAGACCCTACTCACTTAGTGTAGACCCTACTCACTTAGTGTAAACCCTAGTCACTTAGTGTAGACCTTACTCACTTAGTGTAGACCTTACTCACTTAGTGTAGACCCTAGTCACTTAGTGTAGACCTTACTCACTTAGTGTAGACCCTACTCACTTAGTGTAGACCTTACTCACTTAGTGTAGACCCTACTCACTTAGTGTAGACCCTACTCACTTAGTGTAGACCCTAGTCACTTAGTGTAGACCCTAGTCACTTAGTGTAGACCCTACTCACTTAGTGTAGGCCCTACTCACTTAGTGTAGACCTTACTCACTTAGTGTAGACCCTACTCACTTAGTGTAGACCCTACTCACTTAGTGTAGACCCTAGTCACTTAGTGTAGACCCTAGTCACTTAGTGTAGACCTTACTCACTTAGTGTAGACCTTACTCACTTAGTGTAGACCTTAGTCACTTAGTGTAGACCCTAGTTACTTAGTGTAGACCCTACTCACTTAGTGTAGACCTTACTCACTTAGTGTAGACCCTAGTTACTTAGTGTAGACCCTAGTCACTTAGTGTAGACCCTACTCACTTAGTGTAGACCCTACTCACTTAGTGTAGACCCTACTCACTTAGTGTAGACCCTACTCACTTAGTGTAGACCCTAGTCACTTAGTGTAGACCCTACTCACTTAGTGTAGACCTTACTCACTTAGTGTAGACCCTACTCACTTAGTGTAGACCCTAGTCACTTAGTGTAGACCTTACTCACTTAGTGCAAACCCTAGTCACTTAGTGTAGACCTTACTCACTTAGTGTAGACCCTACTCACTTAGTGTAGACCCTAGTCACTTAGTGTAGACCCTACTCACTTAGTGTAAACCCTAGTGACTTATTGTAGACCTTACTCACTTAGTGTAGGCCCTACTCACTTAGTGTAGACCTTACTTACTTAGTGTAGACCCTAGTCACTTAGTGTAGACCCTACTCACTTAGTGTAGACCCTACTCACTTAGTGTAGACCCTAGTCACTTAGTGTAGACCCTACTCACTTAGTGTAGACCTTACTCACTTAGTGTAGACCTTACTCACTTAGTGTAGACCCTAGTTACTTAGTGTAGACCTTACTCACTTAGTGTAGACCTTACTCACTTAGTGTAGACCCTACTCACTTAGTGTAGACCTTACTCACTTAGTGTAGACCCTACTCACTTAGTGTAGACCTTACTCACTTAGTGTAGACCCTACTCACTTAGTGTAGACCCTACTCACTTAGTGTAGACCCTACTCACTTAGTGTAGACCTTACTCACTTAGTGTAGACCCTACTCACTTAGTGTAGACCCTACTCACTTAGTGTAGACCTTACTCACTTAGTGTAGACCATACTTACTTAGTGTAGACCTTACTCACTTAGTGTAGACCTTACTCACTTAGTGTAGACCTTACTCACTTAGTGTAGACCCTACTCACTTAGTGTAGACCCTACTCACTTAGTGTAGACCCTACTCACTTAGTGTAGACCCTACTCACTTAGTGTAGACCCTACTCACTTAGTGTAGACCCTACTCACTTAGTGTAGACCTTACTCACTTAGTGTAGACCCTACTCACTTAGTGTAGACCCTACTCACTTAGTGTAGACCCTACTCACTTAGTGTAGACCCTACTCACTTAGTGTAAACCCTAGTCACTTAGTGTAGACCTTACTCACTTAGTGTAGACCTTACTCACTTAGTGTAGACCCTAGTCACTTAGTGTAGACCTTACTCACTTAGTGTAGACCCTACTCACTTAGTGTAGACCTTACTCACTTAGTGTAGACCCTACTCACTTAGTGTAGACCCTACTCACTTAGTGTAGACCCTAGTCACTTAGTGTAGACCCTAGTCACTTAGTGTAGACCCTACTCACTTAGTGTAGGCCCTACTCACTTAGTGTAGACCTTACTCACTTAGTGTAGACCCTACTCACTTAGTGTAGACCCTACTCACTTAGTGTAGACCCTAGTCACTTAGTGTAGACCCTAGTCACTTAGTGTAGACCTTACTCACTTAGTGTAGACCTTACTCACTTAGTGTAGACCTTACTCACTTAGTGTAGACCCTACTCACTTAGTGTAGACCCTAGTCACTTAGTGTAGACCTTACTCACTTAGTGTAGACCTTACTCACTTAGTGTAGACCCTAGTCACTTAGTGTAGACCCTACTCACTTAGTGTAGACCCTACTCACTTAGTGTAGACCTTACTCACTTAGTGTAGACCCTAGTCACTTAGTGTAGACCCTACTCACTTAGTGTAGACCCTACTCACTTAGTGTAGACCCTACTCACTTAGTGTAGACCCTACTCACTTAGTGTAGACCCTAGTCACTTAGTGTAGACCCTACTCACTTAGTGTAGACCTTACTCACTTAGTGTAGACCTTACTCACTTTGTGTAGACCTTACTCACTTAGTGTAGACCATACTTACTTAGTGTAGACCTTACTCACTTAGTGTAGACCTTACTCACTTAGTGTAGACCTTACTCACTTAGTGTAGACCCTACTCACTTAGTGTAGACCCTACTCACTTAGTGTAGACCCTACTCACTTAGTGTAGACCCTACTCACTTAGTGTAGACCCTACTCACTTAGTGTAGACCCTACTCACTTAGTGTAGACCTTACTCACTTAGTGTAGACCCTACTCACTTAGTGTAGACCCTACTCACTTAGTGTAGACCCTACTCACTTAGTGTAGACCCTACTCACTTAGTGTAAACCCTAGTCACTTAGTGTAGACCTTACTCACTTAGTGTAGACCTTACTCACTTAGTGTAGACCCTAGTCACTTAGTGTAGACCTTACTCACTTAGTGTAGACCCTACTCACTTAGTGTAGACCTTACTCACTTAGTGTAGACCCTACTCACTTAGTGTAGACCCTACTCACTTAGTGTAGACCCTAGTCACTTAGTGTAGACCCTAGTCACTTAGTGTAGACCCTACTCACTTAGTGTAGGCCCTACTCACTTAGTGTAGACCTTACTCACTTAGTGTAGACCCTACTCACTTAGTGTAGACCCTACTCACTTAGTGTAGACCCTAGTCACTTAGTGTAGACCCTAGTCACTTAGTGTAGACCTTACTCACTTAGTGTAGACCTTACTCACTTAGTGTAGACCTTAGTCACTTAGTGTAGACCCTAGTTACTTAGTGTAGACCCTACTCACTTAGTGTAGACCTTACTCACTTAGTGTAGACCCTAGTTACTTAGTGTAGACCCTAGTCACTTAGTGTAGACCCTACTCACTTAGTGTAGACCCTACTCACTTAGTGTAGACCCTACTCACTTAGTGTAGACCCTACTCACTTAGTGTAGACCCTAGTCACTTAGTGTAGACCCTACTCACTTAGTGTAGACCTTACTCACTTAGTGTAGACCCTACTCACTTAGTGTAGACCCTAGTCACTTAGTGTAGACCTTACTCACTTAGTGCAAACCCTAGTCACTTAGTGTAGACCTTACTCACTTAGTGTAGACCCTACTCACTTAGTGTAGACCCTAGTCACTTAGTGTAGACCCTACTCACTTAGTGTAAACCCTAGTGACTTATTGTAGACCTTACTCACTTAGTGTAGGCCCTACTCACTTAGTGTAGACCTTACTTACTTAGTGTAGACCCTAGTCACTTAGTGTAGACCCTACTCACTTAGTGTAGACCCTACTCACTTAGTGTAGACCCTAGTCACTTAGTGTAGACCCTACTCACTTAGTGTAGACCCTACTCACTTAGTGTAGACCCTACTCACTTAGTGTAGACCCTACTCACTTAGTGTAGACCTTACTCACTTAGTGTAGACCTTAGTCACTTAGTGTAGACCCTACTCACTTAGTGTAGACCCTAGTCACTTAGTGTAGACCTTACTCACTTAGTGTAGACCCTACTCACTTAGTGTAGACCCTAGTCACTTAGTGTAGACCTTACTCACTTAGTGTAGACCCTACTCACTTAGTGTAGACCCTACTCACTTAGTGTAGACCCTAGTCACTTAGTGTAGACCCTACTCACTTAGTGTAGACCCTACTCACTTAGTGTAGACCCTAGTCACTTAGTGTAGACCCTACTCACTTAGTGTAGACCCTACTCACTTAGTGTAGACCCTACTCACTTAGTGTAGACCCTAGTCACTTAGTGTAGACCCTACTCGCTTAGTGTAGACCCTACTCACTTAGTGTAGACCCTACTCACTTAGTGTAGACCTTAGTCACTTAGTGTAGACCCTAGTCACTTAGTGTAGACCCTACTCACTTAGTGTAAACCCTAGTGACTTAGTGTAGACCCTAGTCACTTAGTGTAGACCCTAGTCACTTAGTGTAGACCTTACTCACTTAGTGTAGACCCTACTCACTTAGTGTAGACCTTACTCACTTAGTGTAGACCCTACTCACTTAGTGTAGACCCTACTCACTTAGTGTAGACCCTACTCACTTAGTGTAGACACTACTCACTTAGTGTAGACCCTAGTCACTTAGTGTAGACCCTACTCACTTAGTGTAGACCCTACTCACTTAGTGTAGACCCTACTCACTTAGTGTAGACCCTACTCACTTAGTGTAGACCTTACTCACTTAGTGTAGACCTTACTCACTTAGTGTAGACCCTAGTTACTTAGTGTAGACCTTACTCACTTAGTGTAGACCTTACTCACTTAGTGTAGACCCTAGTCACTTAGTGTAGACCCTACTCACTTAGTGTAGACCTTAGTGACTTAGTGTAGACCCTACTCACTTAGTGTAGACCTTACTCACTTAGTGTAGACCCTACTCACTTAGTGTAGACCCTACTCACTTAGTGTAGACCTTACTCACTTAGTGTAGACCCTACTCACTTAGTGTAGACCTTACTCACTTAGTGTAGACCATACTTACTT
This sequence comes from Osedax frankpressi, assembly GCA_964035775.1. Lineage (NCBI taxonomy): Eukaryota > Metazoa > Annelida > Polychaeta > Sabellida > Siboglinidae > Osedax > Osedax frankpressi. Next base: position 6,655,578 of record OZ038318.1, read on the forward strand.
AGTGTAGACCTTAGTGACTTAGTGTAGACCCTACTCACTTAGTGTAGACCTTAGTGACTTAGTGTAGACCCTACTCACTTAGTGTAGACCCTACTCACTTAGTGTAGACCTTACTCACTTAGTGTAGACCATACTTACTTAGTGTAGACCTTAGTTACTTAGTGTAGACCCTACTCACTTAGTGTAGACCTTAGTGACTTAGTGTAGACCCTACTCACTTAGTGTAGACCCTACTCACTTAGTGTAGACCTTACTCACTTAGTGTAGACCATACTTACTTAGTGTAGACCTTAGTGACTTAGTGTAGACCCTACTCACTTAGTGTAGACCCTACTCACTTAGTGTAGACCCTACTCACTTAGTGTAGACCTTAGTCACTTAGTGTAGACCCTACTCACTTAGTGTAGACCTTAGTCACTTAGTGTAGACCTTACTCACTTAGTGTAGACCCTACTCACTTAGTGTAGACCCTACTCACTTAGTGTAGACCCTAGTCACTTAGTGTAGACCCTAGTCACTTAGTGTAGACCCTAGTCACTTAGTGTAGACCTTACTCACTTAGTGTAGACCTTACTCACTTAGTGTAGACCTTAGTCACTTAGTGTAGACCCTAGTTACTTAGTGTAGACCCTACTCACTTAGTGTAGACCTTACTCACTTAGTGTAGACCCTAGTTACTTAGTGTAGACCCTAGTCACTTAGTGTAGACCCTACTCACTTAGTGTAGACCCTACTCACTTAGTGTAGACCCTACTCACTTAGTGTAGACCCTACTCACTTAGTGTAGACCCTAGTCACTTAGTGTAGACCCTACTCACTTAGTGTAGACCTTACTCACTTAGTGTAGACCTTACTCACTTTGTGTAGACCTTACTCACTTAGTGTAGACCATACTTACTTAGTGTAGACCTTACTCACTTAGTGTAGACCTTACTCACTTAGTGTAGACCTTACTCACTTAGTGTAGACCCTACTCACTTAGTGTAGACCCTACTCACTTAGTGTAGACCCTACTCACTTAGTGTAGACCCTACTCACTTAGTGTAGACCCTACTCACTTAGTGTAGACCCTACTCACTTAGTGTAGACCTTACTCACTTAGTGTAGACCCTACTCACTTAGTGTAGACCCTACTCACTTAGTGTAGACCCTACTCACTTAGTGTAGACCCTACTCACTTAGTGTAAACCCTAGTCACTTAGTGTAGACCTTACTCACTTAGTGTAGACCTTACTCACTTAGTGTAGACCCTAGTCACTTAGTGTAGACCTTACTCACTTAGTGTAGACCCTACTCACTTAGTGTAGACCTTACTCACTTAGTGTAGACCCTACTCACTTAGTGTAGACCCTACTCACTTAGTGTAGACCCTAGTCACTTAGTGTAGACCCTAGTCACTTAGTGTAGACCCTACTCACTTAGTGTAGGCCCTACTCACTTAGTGTAGACCTTACTCACTTAGTGTAGACCCTACTCACTTAGTGTAGACCCTACTCACTTAGTGTAGACCCTAGTCACTTAGTGTAGACCCTAGTCACTTAGTGTAGACCTTACTCACTTAGTGTAGACCTTACTCACTTAGTGTAGACCTTACTCACTTAGTGTAGACCCTACTCACTTAGTGTAGACCCTAGTCACTTAGTGTAGACCTTACTCACTTAGTGTAGACCTTACTCACTTAGTGTAGACCCTAGTCACTTAGTGTAGACCCTACTCACTTAGTGTAGACCCTACTCACTTAGTGTAGACCCTACTCACTTAGTGTAGACCCTACTCACTTAGTGTAGACCCTAGTCACTTAGTGTAGACCCTACTCACTTAGTGTAGACCTTACTCACTTAGTGTAGACCTTACTCACTTTGTGTAGACCTTACTCACTTAGTGTAGACCATACTTACTTAGTGTAGACCTTACTCACTTAGTGTAGACCTTACTCACTTAGTGTAGACCTTACTCACTTAGTGTAGACCCTACTCACTTAGTGTAGACCCTACTCACTTAGTGTAGACCCTACTCACTTAGTGTAGACCCTACTCACTTAGTGTAGACCCTACTCACTTAGTGTAGACCCTACTCACTTAGTGTAGACCTTACTCACTTAGTGTAGACCCTACTCACTTAGTGTAGACCCTACTCACTTAGTGTAGACCCTACTCACTTAGTGTAGACCCTACTCACTTAGTGTAAACCCTAGTCACTTAGTGTAGACCTTACTCACTTAGTGTAGACCTTACTCACTTAGTGTAGACCCTAGTCACTTAGTGTAGACCTTACTCACTTAGTGTAGACCCTACTCACTTAGTGTAGACCTTACTCACTTAGTGTAGACCCTACTCACTTAGTGTAGACCCTACTCACTTAGTGTAGACCCTAGTCACTTAGTGTAGACCCTAGTCACTTAGTGTAGACCCTACTCACTTAGTGTAGGCCCTACTCACTTAGTGTAGACCTTACTCACTTAGTGTAGACCCTACTCACTTAGTGTAGACCCTACTCACTTAGTGTAGACCCTAGTCACTTAGTGTAGACCCTAGTCACTTAGTGTAGACCTTACTCACTTAGTGTAGACCTTACTCACTTAGTGTAGACCTTAGTCACTTAGTGTAGACCCTAGTTACTTAGTGTAGACCCTACTCACTTAGTGTAGACCTTACTCACTTAGTGTAGACCCTAGTTACTTAGTGTAGACCCTAGTCACTTAGTGTAGACCCTACTCACTTAGTGTAGACCCTACTCACTTAGTGTAGACCCTACTCACTTAGTGTAGACCTTACTCACTTAGTGTAGACCCTACTCACTTAGTGTAGACCCTACTCACTTAGTGTAGACCTTACTCACTTAGTGTAGACCTTACTCACTTAGTGTAGACCTTACTCACTTAGTGTAGACCTTACTCACTTAGTGTAGACCTTACTCACTTAGTGTAGACCCTACTCACTTAGTGTAAACCCTACTCACTTAGTGTAGACCCTACTCACTTAGTGTAGACCCTACTCACTTAGTGTAGACCTTAGTCACTTAGTGTAGACCTTAGTCACTTAGTGTAGACCCTACTCACTTAGTGTAGACCCTAGTCACTTAGTGTAGACCTTACTCACTTAGTGTAGACCCTACTCACTTAGTGTAGACCTTACTCACTTAGTGTAGACCTTAGTCACTTAGTGTAGACCCTAGTCACTTAGTGTAGACCCTACTCACTTAGTGTAGACCCTACTCACTTAGTGTAGACCCTACTCACTTAGTGTAGACCCTACTCACTTAGTGTAGACCTTACTCACTTAGTGTAGACCTTAGTCACTTAGTGTAGACCCTAGTCACTTAGTGTAGACCTTACTCACTTAGTGTAGACCTTACTCACTTAGTGTAGACCTTACTCACTTAGTGTAGACCTTACTCACTTAGTGTAGACCTTAGTCACTTAGTGTAGACCCTAGTCACTTAGTGTAGACCTTACTCACTTAGTGTAGACCCTACTCACTTAGTGTAGACCTTACTCACTTAGTGTAGACCTTAGTCACTTAGTGTAGACCCTAGTCACTTAGTGTAGACCCTACTCACTTAGTGTAGACCCTACTCACTTAGTGTAGACCCTACTCACTTAGTGTAGACCCTACTCACTTAGTGTAGACCTTACTCACTTAGTGTAGACCTTAGTCACTTAGTGTAGACCCTAGTCACTTAGTGTAGACCTTACTCACTTAGTGTAGACCTTACTCACTTAGTGTAGACCTTACTCACTTAGTGTAGACCTTACTCACTTAGTGTAGACCCTACTCACTTAGTGTAGACCTTACTCACTTAGTGTAGACCCTACTCACTTAGTGTAGACACTACTCACTTAGTGTAGACCTTACTCACTTAGTGTAGACCCTACTCACTTAGTGTAGACCTTACTCACTTAGTGTAGACCTTACTCACTTAGTGTAGACCCTACTCACTTAGTGTAGACCCTAGTCACTTAGTGTAGACCTTAGTGACTTAGTGTAGACCCTACTCACTTAGTGTAGACCTTACTCACTTAGTGTAGACCCTAGTCACTTAGTGTAGACCCTACTCACTTAGTGTAGACCCTACTCACTTAGTGTAGACCCTACTCACTTAGTGTAGACCTTAGTCACTTAGTGTAGACCATAGTCACTTAGTGTAGACCCTAGTCACTTAGTGTAGACCCTACTCACTTAGTGTAGACCCTAGTCACTTAGTGTAGACCCTACTCACTTAGTGTAGACCCTACTCACTTAGTGTAGACCCTACTCACTTAGTGTAGACCTTAGTCACTTAGTGTAGACCATAGTCACTTAGTGTAGACCCTAGTCACTTAGTGTAGACCCTACTCACTTAGTGTAGACCCTAGTCACTTAGTGTAGACCCTACTCACTTAGTGTAGACCCTACTCACTTAGTGTAGACCCTACTCACTTAGTGTAGACCCTACTCACTTAGTGTAGACCTTACTCACTTAGTGTAGACCCTACTCACTTAGTGTAGACCCTACTCTCTTAGTGTAGACCCTACTCACTTAGTGTAGACCCTACTCACTTAGTGTAGACCCTACTCACTTAGTGTAGACCCTACTCACTTAGTGTAGACCCTAGTCACTTAGTGTAGACCTTACTCACTTAGTGTAGACCCTAGTCACTTAGTGTAGACCCTAGTCACTTAGTGTAGACCCTAGTCACTTAGTGTAGACCCTACTCACTTAGTGTAAACCCTACTCACTTAGTGTAGACCCTACTCACTTAGTGTAGACATTACTCACTTAGTGTAGACCCTAGTCACTTAGTGTAGACCTTACTCACTTAGTGTAGACCCTAGTCACTTAGTGTAGACCTTACTCACTTAGTGTAGACCCTACTCACTTAGTGTAGACACTACTCACTTAGTGTAGGCCCTACTCACTTAGTGTAGACCTTACTCACTTAGTGTAGACCCTACTCACTTAGTGTAGACCCTACTCACTTAGTGTAAACCCTACTCACTTAGTGTAGACCCTACTCACTTAGTGTAGACCCTAGTCACTTAGTGTAGACCCTAGTCACTTAGTGTAGACCCTACTCACTTAGTGTAGGCCCTACTCACTTAGTGTAGACCTTACTCACTTAGTGTAGACCCTACTCACTTAATGTAAACCCTACTCACTTAGTGTAAACCCTACTCACTTAATGTAGACCCTACTCACTTAATGTAAACCCTACTCACTTAGTGTAAACCCTACTCACTTAGTGTAGACCCTACTCACTTAGTGTAAACCCTACTCACTTAGTGTAGACCCTACTCACTTAATGTAAACCCTACTCACTTAGTGTAAACCCTACTCACTTAGTGTAGACCCTACTCACTTAGTGTAAACCCTACTCACTTAGTGTAGACCCTAGTCACTTAGTGTAAACCCTACTCACTTTGTGTAGACCCTACTGACTTAGTGTAAACCCTACTCACTTAGTGTAGACCCTACTCACTTAGTGTAAACCCTACTCACTTAGTGTAGACCCTACTCACTTAGTGTAAACCCTACTCACTTTAGTGTAGACCCTACTCACTTAATGTAAACCCTACTCACTTAGTGTAGACACTACTCACTTAATGTAAACCCTACTCACTTAGTGTAAACCCTACTCACTTATGTAGACCCTACTCACTTAGTGTAAACCCTACTCACTTAGTGTAGACCCTACTCACTTAGTGTAAACCCTACTCACTTAGTGTAGACCCTAGTCACTTAGTGTAGACCCTACTCACTTAATGTAAACCCTACTCACTTAGTGTAAACCCTACTCACTTAGTGTAGACCCTACTCACTTAATGTAAACCCTACTCACTTAGTGTAATACCTACTCACTTAGTGTAGACCCTACTCACTTAGTGTAGACCCTACTCACTTAGTGTAGACCCTACTCACTTAGTGTAGACCCTACTCACTTAGTGTAGACCCTACTCACTTAGTGTAGACCCTACTCACTTAGTGTAGACCCTACTCACTTAGTGTAGACCCTACTCACTTAATGTAAACCCTACTCACTTAGTGTAGACCCTACTCACTTAGTGTAGACCCTACTCACTTAGTGTAGACCCTACTCACTTAATGTAAACCCTACTCACTTAGTGTAAACCCTACTCACTTAGTGTAGACCCTACTCACTTAGTGTAGACCCTACTCACTTAATGTAAACCCTACTCACTTAGTGTAAACCCTACTCACTTAGTGTAGACCCTACACACTTAGTGTAGACCTTACTCACTTAGTGTAGACCCTACTCACTTAGTGTAGACCCTACTCACTTAGTGTAGACCCTACTCACTTAGTGTAGACCCTACTCACTTAGTGTAGACCCTAGTGACTTAGTGTAGACCTTACTCACTTAGTGTAGACCCTACTCACTTAGTGTAGACCTTACTCACTTAGTGTAGACCCTACTTACTTAGTGTAGACCCTACTCACTTAGTGTAGACCCTACTCACTTAGTGTAGACCTTACTCGCTTAGTGTAGACCCTACTCACTTAGTGTAGACCTTACTCACTTAGTGTAGACCCTACTCACTTAGTGTAGACCTTACTCACTTAGTGTAGACCCTAGTTACTTAGTGTAGACCATACTTACTTAGTGTAGACCCTAGTCACTTAGTGTAGACCCTACTCACTTAGTGTAGACCCTACTCACTTAGTGTAGACCCTACTCACTTAGTGTAGACCTTACTCACTTAGTGTAGACCCTACTCATTTAGTGTAGACCCTACTCACTTAGTGTAGACCTTACTCACTTAGTGTAGACCCTACTCATTTAGTGTAGACCCTACTCACTTAGTGTAGACCCTACTCACTTAGTGTAGACCCTACTCACTTAGTGTAGACCTTACTCACTTAGTGTAGACCCTACTCATTTAGTGTAGACCTTACTCACTTAGTGTAGACCCTACTCACTTAGTGTAGACCCTAGTCACTTAGTGTAGACCCTACTCACTTAGTGTAGACCCTACTCACTTAGTGTAGACCTTACTCACTTAGTGTAGACCCTACTCACTTAGTGTAGACCTTACTCACTTAGTGTAGACCTTACTCACTTAGTGTAGACCTTACTCACTTAGTGTAGACCCTAGTCACTTAGTGTAGACCCTACTCACTTAGTGTAGACCTTAGTCATTTAGTGTAGACCCTACTCACTTAGTGTAGACCCTACTCACTTAGTGTAGACCTTACTCACTTAGTGTAGACCCTAGTCACTTAGTGTAGACCCTAGTTACTTAGTGTAGACCCTAGTCACTTAGTGTAGACCCTACTCACTTAGTGTAGACCTTACTCACTTAGTGTAGACCCTAGTCACTTAGTGTAGACCTTACTCACTTAGTGTAGACCCTACTCTCTTAGTGTAGACCTTACTCACTTAGTGTAGACCCTACTCACTTAGTGTAGACCTTACTCACTTAGTGTAGACCTTAGTCACTTAGTGTAGACCTTACTCACTTAGTGTAGACCTTACTCACTTAGTGTAGACCCTACTCTCTTAGTGTAGACCTTACTCACTTAGTGTAGACCCTACTCACTTAGTGTAGACCTTACTCACTTAGTGTAGACCCTACTCACTTAGTGTAGACCTTACTCACTTAGTGTAGACCTTAGTCACTTAGTGTAGACCCTAGTCACTTAGTGTAGACCCTACTCACTTAGTGTAGACCTTACTCACTTAGTGTAGACCCTAGTCACTTAGTGTAGACCTTACTCACTTAGTGTAGACCCTACTCACTTAGTGTAGACTCTAGTCACTTAGTGTAGACCCTACTCACTTAGTGTAGACCCTAGTCACTTAGTGTAGACCTTACTCACTTAGTGTAGACCCTACTCACTTAGTGTAGACCTTACTCACTTAGTGTAGACCCTAGTTACTTAGTGTAGACCCTACTCACTTAGTGTAGACCTTACTCACTTAGTGTAGACCCTAGTGACTTAGTGTATACCCTACTCACTTAGTGTAGACCCTAGTCACTTAGTGTAGACCCTACTCACTTAGTGTAGACCTTACTCACTTAGTGTAGACCTTACTCACTTAGTGTAGACCCTACTCACTTAGTGTAGACCCTACTCACTTAGTGTAGACCCTACTCACTTAGTGTAGACCTTACTCACTTAGTGTAGACCTTAGTCACTTAGTGTAGACCCTAGTCACTTAGTGTAGACCCTACTCACTTAGTGTAGACCTTACTCACTTAGTGTAGACCCTAGTCACTTAGTGTAGACCTTACTCACTTAGTGTAGACCCTAGTCACTTAGTGTAGACCTTACTCACTTAGTGTAGACCCTACTCACTTAGTGTAGACCTTACTCACTTAGTGTAGACCTTACTCACTTAGTGTAGACCCTACTCACTTAGTGTAGACCTTACTCACTTAGTGTAGACCTTAGTCACTTAGTGTAGACCTTAGTCACTTAGTGTAGACCTTACTCACTTAGTGTAGACCTTACTCACTTAGTGTAGACCTTAGTCACTTAGTGTAGACCCTACTCACTTAGTGTAGACCTTAGTCACTTAGTGTAGACCTTACTCACTTAGTGTAGACCCTACTCACTTAGTGTAGACCCTACTCACTTAGTGTAGACCTTACTCACTTAGTGTAGACCCTACTCACTTAGTGTAGACCCTACTCACTTAGTGTAAACCCTACTCACTTAGTGTTGACCCTACTCACTTAGTGTAGACCTTACTCACTTAGTGTAGACCTTACTCACTTAGTGTAGACCTTACTCACTTAGTGTAGACCTTACTCACTTAGTGTAGACCTTACTCACTTAGTGTAGACCTTACTCACTTAGTGTAGACCTTAGTCACTTAGTGTAGACCTTACTCACTTAGTGTAGACCTTACTCACTTAGTGTAGACCTTACTCACTTAGTGTAGACCTTAGTCACTTAGTGTAGACCTTACTCACTTAGTGTAGACCTTACTCACTTAGTGTAGACCCTAGTCACTTAGTGTAGACCTTACTCACTTAGTGTAGACCCTAGTCACTTAGTGTAGACCCTAGTCACTTAGTGTAGACCTTACTCACTTAGTGTAAACCTTACTCACTTAGTGTAGACCTTAGTCACTTAGTGTAGACCTTACTCACTTAGTGTAGACCTTAATCACTTAGTGTAGACCCTACTCACTTAGTGTAGACCTTACTCACTTAGTGTAGACCCTACTCACTTAGTGTAGACCCTACTCACTTAGTGTAGACCCTACTCACTTAGTGTAGACCTTACTCACTTAGTGTAGACCCTACTCACTTAGTGTAGACCCTACTCACTTAGTGTAGACCTTACTCACTTAGTGTAGACCCCAGTCATCAGATTCTAGTTCTACTGTAATATATTTTATACATAAAATACTTTAATATAAATAAAATATGCTTCACTTTCATTATTCCTGATTGATGTTTTGTGATTTGTGTATAATAACAAAACTAGCTGTGAATATCTTTAACTCTTACTTAGATCATTTAACCCCTTTGACATGCCTACCTACTTTACACTCCCCCTATATAGCTCCTGCTAACTCTACATCAAGTCTCCCCTCCTTTACCCACCTTTATATACCCTCCCCCCTATATAGCTCCTCCTACTCTATATCAAGTCTCCCCCTTTATCCCCCCCTTTACACCACCCCCCTATATAGCTCCTCCTAACTCTACATCAAGTTTCCCCCCCCCCCCCCATTTATACTCCTTTACACCACCTCCCCCCCCCCTATAAAGCTACTCCTACTCTATATCAAGTTTCCCCCCTTTACCCCCCATGTATAACCCTTTACACCCCCCCCCCTATATAGCTCCTCCTAACTATACATCAAGTCTCCCTCCTTTACCCCCTTTACACCCCCCCTATATAGTTCCTCTTAAGTCTACATCAAGTCTCCCATCCCCCATTTACACCCCCTCTATAGCTCCTCCTAACTCTACATCAAGTTCCCCCCCCCCCCATTTATGCCCCCTTTACACCCCCCCCCCCTATATAGCTCCTCCTAACTCTACATCAAGTTTCCCCCCCCCCATTTATACCCCTTTACACCACCCCCCCCTATAAAGCTCCTCCTACTCTATATCAAGTTTCCCCCCCTTTACCCCCCATGTATACCCCCTTTACACCCCCCCCCTATATAGCTCCTCCTAACTCTACATCAAGTCTCCCCCCCCCATTTACACCCCCTATATAGCTCCTCCTAACTCTACATCAAGTCTCCCCCCCCCCATTTATACTCCCTTTACACCACCACCCCCTATATAGCTCCTCCTTACTCTACATTAAGTCTCCCCCCCCCATTTATACCCCCTCTATAGCTCCTCCTAACTCTACATCAAGTCTCCCCCCCCCCCATTTATACCCCCTTTACACCACCACCCCCTATTAGGCTCCTCCTTACTCTACATTAAGTCTCCCCCCCCCCATTTATACCCCCTCTATAGCTCCTCCTAACTCTACATTAAGTCTCCCCCCCCATTTACACCCCCTCTATAGCTCATCCTAACTCTACATCAAGTCTCCCCCCCCCCATTTTCACCCCCTCTATAGCTCCTCCTAACTCTACATCAAGTCTCCCCCCCCCATTTATACCCCCTTTACACCACCACCCCCTATATAGCTCCACCTAACTCTACACTAAGTCTCCCCCCCCCCCCATTTACCCCCACTTTACCCCACCCCCCCCAATATAACTGCTACCTCCATACACAGGACTCCAACATCTTCAATATTACGTTGGAGAGAGTCAGTATCTATAACCAACACATATGCATCTTCATGATATTCACAGCTGAAGACAATGGTATTGTAGTAATACTTTAAACAATAACAACACATGTAATCACTTTATAATTACCATAATATACCATGACATAAGTAATTATCAGTAGTTTTTATAAATTACTTATATGGGGACTTATATAAAAGTATAGTTATAGTTACAGTACAGTCTATAGTTATAGTACAGTCTATAGTTATTGATAATAAATACAAAAATGTAATTTATTTAATACAATTTCAAATTTTACCATTTCCCCCAGTCGATGAAATATTATTCAAAATACTCTTGAAAATATCATATTTATATAAATAATCACACTTTTTATGCTTACAATCTTAAATTATGATTAGACTTTTTATTTCTACTAAATACTTTTTGTTGGAATGTTTTTAAAAGAGACCCCAATATTTTTGCATAGAATTTAAAAAAGATAGAATAAAATATTAATAATAATATTTTTATTTTTCCATTATAAATATTGAAATTAAAAAAACTCTATAATTTCTTGATAATATACTCAAACATTTACATATAATACGGATATACATATATTATATAATCCCAGCAATATTTATGTTGTTATAAAATTATATTTTACAAGTTATATGTATTTATAAAGTCACATAATCTCTTGAGATGTTTCTTTCTACGACGATGATTTATTATAAAACACCAATAATAGAAAGTAATATAGGAAATAATTGTAATATATTTC
>OZ038318.1:6672063-6712063 GCA_964035775.1 Osedax frankpressi
GATATGGCGATGTAGGGGTTAGAGGTGATTTCATTGTTGTGGGTCAAGTGGTGGTCAGTATGGGGCAAGTACTATTAGTGGTGGAGTAGAGTGAAGGGATGGTGGTAAAGGGGCGGATTTGAGCGTTTTGATGATTGTAGATCTAGTACTGGTCAGGTTGGAACTAGTATTAGATGTGCTGAGGCAGGTAGTAGGGTTATTACTAGTGGTGCTAGGGATAAGGCGAAATGTAGGGCCAGTACTAGTGGTAGTAGGGGTGGCGTAGGTGGTAGGGGTGTGGTAGTAAGGGTGGCGTAGGTGGTAGATGTGAGGTAGTATGGGTGGCGTAGGTGGTAGATGTGAGATAGTAGGGGTGGCGTAGGTGGTAGATGTGAGGTAGTAGGGGTGGCGTAGGTGGAAGAGATTTGGTAGAGATGTGGTAGTAGGGGTGGCGTAGGGGTGTGGTAGTAGGGGTGGCGTAGGTGGTAGAGGTGAGATAGTAGGGGTGGCGTAGGTGGTAGATGTGAGGTAGTAGGGGTGGCGTAGGTGGTAGAGATGTGGTAGAGATGTGGTAGTAGGGGTGGCGTAGGGGTGTGGTAGTAGGGGTGGCGTAGGTGGTAGAGGTGTGGTAGTAGCGGTGGCGTAGGTGGTAGAGGTGTGGTAGTAGGGGTGGCGTAGGTGGTAGACGTGTGGTAGTAGGGGTGGCGTAGGTGGTAGAGGTGTGGTAGTAGGGGTGGCGTAGGTGGTAGATGTGAGATAGTAGGGGTGGCGTAGGTGGTAGATGTGAGGTAGTAGGGGTGGCGTAGGTGGTAGAGATGTGGTAGAGATGTGGTAGTAGGGGTGGCGTAGGGGTGTGGTAGTAGGGGTGGCGTAGGTGGTAGAGGTGTGGTAGTAGCGGTGGCGTAGGTGGTAGAGGTGTGGTAGTAAGGGTGGCGTAGGTGGTAGGGGTGTGGTAGTAGGGGTGGCGTAGGTGGTAGAGGTGTGGTAGTAGGAGTGGCGTAGGTGGTAGACGTGTGGTAGTAGGGGTGGCGTAGGTGGTAGAGGTGTGGTAGTAGGGGTGGCGTAGGTGGTAGGGGTGTGGTAGTAGGGGTGGCGTAGGTGGTAGATGTGAGGTAGTAGGGGTGGCGTAGGTGGTAGAGGTGTGGTAGTAGGGGTGGCGTAGGTGGTAGTAGGGGTGGCGTAGGTGGTAGTAGGGGTTGCGTAGGTGGTAGAGGTGTGGTAGTAGGGGTGGCGTAGGTGGTAGAGGTGTGGTAGTAGGGGTGGCGTATGTGGTAGAGGTGTGGTAGTAGGGGTTGCGTAGGTGGTAGAGGTGTGGTAGTAGGGGTGGCATAGGTGGTAGAGGTGTGGTAGTAGGGGTGGCGTAGGTGGTAGAGGTGTGGTAGTAGGGGTGGCGTAGGTGGTAGAGGTGTGGTAGTAGGGGTGGCGTAGATGGTAGAGGTGTGGTAGTAGGGGTAGCGTAGGTGTTGGAGGTGTGGTATTTATTGGAAGAATACGATTGATTGAGCCATTGATAATTATTTTTATTTTGAATATTTAATTCATTTTGTATTTGTATTCAGATTTGGGTAAAACCCTAGGGAAGATATAGAAGCTATAAAAGGTTATTCACCCTGAATTTATTGTTTGTTTACTAATAATAATAATCAATAAATTGGATACATACTGAATATTAACTAATAAGGGTTTGCAGTGGAAAATGACAACAAAAAATTTCATCAATTTTGTTTGTTTAATATCATAAAAATATAATAAAATATCTTTTGATTGACATAAGAAACTTGTTTTTACGTTAAGTATTAATATGAAAAATAAGCTTTTTAAAAGCTCATATTTGATAGTAAATTAAATCAAATGTATTATTTTATAATAATCCATAATTATAATTAAAAAATTATAATTATAATTAAAAAATTTAAATATAAAAATAAAACTTGTTTATTTATTTATAATCGTTGTTCTTGATAATGTTCTTTTTATTTAAAATATAACAATATATGATAATTATAGTGTCAGTTATATTTTTTACTTGTTTTTCTAATGAACCAATTTTATATTTAATAATTTACTACTTCATATTTTCGTGTCATTACATTAATTAATATATATGAAATATCACTCCATCTTATAAATGGATTACATAATGCAGGGCCAAAATCGCACTTTATAAATATATATTCTTTAATTATATTTTCAGATTTATTATATAATTTTCTAATCTGTTTGTATATGTAATATGTTTGTAATGTATGTTACATGTAATATGTTATATGTTATATGTAATATATGTTAATATTATTTTACTAGTATAATAAATATTAATTATGTTATAAATATATGTTATATGTTATAAATATATATATATATATATATGAATACAGATTTTTAATTGTATATTTAATAAATCATGTAATACAATTAAATATGTAATAATTCACTTAAAATATTTAATTAATTTCAAATTTAATTTAAATAAAATACATTTTTACAAGAATTTTGTCAATTAAATATCCATAAATCATTTAGTAATACATTAAATTAAATTAAATGTTAAGGTAATATAATTGATTAAGGTAATATATCCAATTTATATCAAAGTTATGTTTTTTGATGTTTAAAATCAGAAAAAATTTCTATAAATAATGTTATTATTTTTACTTTATATTAAAAAAATGTAATAATCTTGATGAATATTATACTTTTCATGTTATTATATATCATTTAAATTCAATTAATGTGGAATAAGCAATATGGTCATAAAGATAGTTAAATGTGAATATATGGAGTCCACAGATCATAGAACATTATCTAATATATAGTCTGCATCTAATAAATACTAAACATACATACATACATACATACATACATACATACATACATACATACATACATACATACATACATACATACATACATACATACATACATACATACATACATACATACATACATACATACATACATACATACATACATACATAAACATACATACATATATACATACATACATACATACATACATACATACACACATATACATACATACATATAAGATGTATGTGTGAATAGTATAGAAACTGGAATATTAATAATTATATAATAATTATATTAAGCATTTGGTGTTACTTATTTTAAAGCACTGCAAAAAATAGATTATAGATTTTCTAGATTTAAATTAGGTCAAAATTAGATATCTGGAATGCATTTTATTTTGTAATACACTAATCATATATACACTAATCATATATACATGTTGGTGAAATCTATTTATAGATCTGATTATCTTATAATGGATTTTATCTATTTTTGATTCGAGCGAAGGCGTAATCTGCGAAATTGTTGACAGGCCGTGTATTCGAAATCGATGCGTAAATTCCTGGTCCGCGATTGGTCGATTGAACAACGTTGCGTAAGTTGTTTATTGCCGTTGCTCTTGGCCTTTAATAGTTAGTGAAATACGCAGGTAAACATCGCCGAACTCGAACACCTACCCCCCCGCCCAGTTTCCTATTGCCCCAAACCCGCCGCTATTACCAACTCTACTCTACACCACCTCTCCGTTATCCCGTACTACCACCGCCAACCTATTTCGAACTATCCATGCCATACTATCCCTCTGTTGCCAGCTCCCATTCGTCGACTTTGCACCGCGAACACCTCTACTACCCCTTACAGCCCCTTACTACGCCTCTAAACCTCCTCGTCTAAACCTCCTCTTAACTCCGCATACAGACCCGTTGTACCCGCTTTGCTACCTGGGCTCTAATTCAGTGAAAAGAGCCGCTTCCTGTATTGATGTCTTGTTTGAACGTACATTTGTATGCGGACTTCTGCTGGTCTGGCTGGTGATCAGTGATGGTGTACGTCGTGTTAGTTAATGTCTGTCTGTCTGTATGTCTGTCTGTCTGTCTGTCTGTATGTCTGTCTGTCTGTCTGTTTGTCTGTTTGTATGTATGTCTGTCTGTCTGTATGTCTGTCTGTCTGCATGCATGTCTGTCTGTATGTCTGTCTGTTTGTATGTCTGTATGTCTGTCTGTCTGTTTGTCTGTATGTCTGTCTGTCTGTCTGTCTGTCTGTCTGTTTGACTGTCTGTCTGTCTGTTTGACTGTCTGTTTGCTTGCCTGCTTGTATGTCTGCCTGCCTGTCTGTCTGTCTGTCTGTCTGCCTGCCTGTCTGTCTGTCTATGTCTGTCTGTCTGTCTGTCTGTCTGTCTGTCTGTTTGACTGTCTGTCTGTATGTCTGTCTGTCTATATGTCTGCCTGCCTGTATGTCTGTCTGTCTGCCTGCCTGTCTGTCTGTCTGTCTGTATGTCTGTCGGTCTGTATGTATGTCTGTTTGTCTGTATATCTGCCTGCCTGCCTGTATGTCTGTCTGTCTGTCTGTCTGTCTGTCTGTCTGTCTGTCTGTCTGTCTGTCTGTCTGTCTGTATGTCTGCCTGCCTGTCTGTCTGTCTGCCTGCCTGTCTGTCTGTATGTCTGCCTGCCTGTCTGTCTGTCTGTCTGTCTGCCTGCCTGTCTGTATGTCTGTCTGTATGTCTGTATGTCTGCCTGCCTGTATGTCTGTCTGTCTGCCTGCCTGTCTGTCTGTATGTCTGTCGGTCTGTATGTATGTCTGTCTGTCTGTATGTCTGCCTGCCTGCCTGTATGTCTGTCTGTCTGTCTGTCTGTCTGTCTGTCTGTCTGTCTGTCTGTATGTCTGCCTGCCTGTATGTCTGTCTGTCTGCCTGCCTGTCTGTCTGTATGTCTGTCGGTCTGTATGTATGTCTGTCTGTCTGTATGTCTGCCTGCCTGCCTGTATGTCTGTCTGTCTGTCTGTCTGTCTGTCTGTCTGTCTGTCTGTCTGTATGTCTGCCTGCCTGTCTGTCTGTCTGTCTGCCTGCCTATCTGTCTGTCTGTCTGTATGTCTGCCTGCCTGTCTGTCTGTCTGTCTGTCTGCCTGCCTGTCTGTCTGTCTGTCTGTATGTCTGCCTGCCTGTCTGTCTGTATGTCTGTATCTATGTCTGTATGTCTGTCTGTCTGTCTGTTATTGATTCCGATAGATTCGACAATATTTACAAATAGTATAAATGTGAATATAAAAATATAAAAATATTAAAAAAATATTAAAAAAATATAGTATTTAAATTAATTTTCAAAAATAATTACATTATATTATATTATATTATTATATTATATTTTGGTTTTAAGATGCATCCATGTACATATCTACTAATAACCTTAACCTCTGACCCCTAATTGTTACCACCCGAATCCTATAGTACTTATTATGTACCGTAGAGCATAAACGCACTGAAAAAACAGTCGTTTCTGCTCAGAATTTGATTCCAGTTAAAGAAGACATGGAATTACTCTATATTAAATTTGTAAACATGTTCAATTTATATATGTAACAATGGCATAATGAACTTTCAACTTCGCATGTAACTCATTTCATATTAAATTAAATTAATAATTATTTAATTTGAATTAATATAATATCATGATTTATAATGTATAATTTAATAAATTAAATTTTAATTAATTCAATAAATAGTTAATTTTAATTAATTCATTAAATAATTAAATGTCTATTAAAATAGATATGATAAATCTACTGAATTTTAATATTATTATTGATTATTAATATTATTATTAATATTATTATACATTGTTTTCATATAAACATAAATTTTGTATTCTTCTAGAATAATATCCCAAATATAACCAAATTCACTGCTGTAAATAAAACCAAAATATAGTTATTAAAACAGCAATTTTCTTTATAGAATATAGGTTATTTTCATTTTACTTTCTTTAATAAACAGTCAAAGGTCAATACACCAAAACACTTGCCTTTATAATGCACACACCAACATTACTTTCTATATTTTATGTAATTCCATTGGGAAAACAATGCATATGTATGTATTTAGAGTAGTAACAAAGTACAAAATAAATCATCTATTATTTAAATCCCCTACTGTTGTCATGCCCCGGTATAAAACAAAGGAACTATATATCTGCCAAGCCCTGGTGTGAAACACAGGAACTATATATCTGCCAAGCCCTGGTGTTAAACACAGGAACTATATATCTGCCAAGCCCCGGTATGAAACATAGGAACTATATATCTGCCAAGCCCTGGTGTGAAACACAGGAACTAAATATCTGCCAAAGAACTTAAGTGAATATAAAAATAACAAAAAAGCAAAATTGACTCGAATGAATATTTGTTATTTAAAATTGTTTTTTAATTCTTTACAGATGAATTACAGATGAATTCCTTTAGCATCTAAATAATAACTAATTAGTTGATAGTTACTAATTATTAATTAGTATAGATTTAATCCCTAATTAGTATCCGTTTAGTTCCTCGCGTAGTATTCTTTTAACCCCCAATTATTACCCGTTCACCCAAATCTAGCATTAATTTGGCCAACGTCCTAATAGAAACAATACGACTGGCGTACGTTTCTGCTGCCCAAACTTATCGTGGTCAGCGCCACCTATACGCTGATGGTGGCGCTGGCGATCAGCGAACGTTTCGCCGAATTTCAGTCCGGATCAAACGTCGTCTTCGAAATCTACGAGCCGTCGGTCGGTTGCCTATTTAAGTGTATGCCAAATTGATTGCACTGCTTCGTCTGACAACCTCTAGCCGTTCCCTTTGTCTCATCGTGTAAAGCGTCTACTTTGATAATATAAAAATTATTTGGTCAAAGTCATCGCGTTTTATTATTAAGGAGGATAATTATTTGAGACTCCATTACAAACTTCGACTTTATGAATATATTGGAAAATTGTTGATAATATTTACGGCGATGAACACTTTTATAAAATTAAACCCAATTCAATATAACGCAAAAATACTAAATATTTTCATTGTTCATTCTCCCTAGTTTACAATACCTACTACCGTATGGCATGTCATCGCGATATAGTCTACATAAATGGCATGCCGCGTACACGAATTAGCTAATGACCCGCGCGTCTCCAGCGAAATCAACGCCATAAACCCCGTCGACCAGGTGCTGAGGGTGTGCCTGGATGTGTCGATGGCGTCCTACGCCGTCTACCTAGTCTACGTGACCATGAGAGCCTACCAACAAGTCAGCAGCCTCGCGTACTTCGGTTGGCCAGTAGATTTGTACGGCGTAGTCGAGGTCAACTCGTAGCCAGAGTTCAACTCGTAGCCAGAGGTCAACTCGTAGCCAGAGTTCAACTCGTAGCCAGAGTTCAACTTGTAGCCAGAGGTCAACTCGTAGCCAGAGTTCAAGTTGATAACGTATTGACCGATAACCCGTACGGTTTACTTTACCGGTGTCCGATGGTCGTCTGACGTATGGTGACGCGGTGGGTACCTTGAACCTATACTGTTTTGTGTTACGCATAACACAATAGCGCATTGGGTATTGCTATATTAAAAAATGTATGGCGTACATAAGGTCACCATTTCAAATTTATATATTTATCCAGAAAGACGATCATTTTGATTCCTTCGCCCCCTTTTAACTTGTAAGACTGTAAGATCTAATTACATAATACTTATGGAGAGAACTGTAGAATGAAAATGTTTCGGGATTAATTTGAAAATGATTTCTTGTATTAAAACGTCGAATTATAAACAATTTAAATATATTAATTACGACACCTCGATTCGAAGATGTAACACCTCAAATATTGATCTAAATAGATATATGATATTATATAATATATATAACCTATTTAGTTACATACTTTCTTTCCAAGATCTAAGGCTGAAAGTATTCACTACATGTCTGACCATCCTATTGTCGGTGATTTGCGTACTCGAATTCTTTCACGGCGGCGACGAAATAGTTTATTTAACTTTCTTTCTCATTCAAATAAATCAAATTAAAGAAAAGTCTAATTTAATATAGAATTATTTATTTGCCTATTAATATTGAAATAAACCTAATTAACTATTAACTAATCAATTCAACAACACAAATATATTAATATCTATTCTTAAAGCCAAGATTCACATTTTTTAGAAATAATATAACATTGTAATAATATGAATTTGACATTTAAATGCATTGTTTGTCACTCTACCTAATATCATCATTACATTTAGTTATCATACTAGTATTTGTTTGTTATGTTGCAATATAAACCCAATCACAATACTACAGATTACTGCAATGGCTGACCACTCAAATCCCAGCCTCCTGAAACGAGGCTCCTATTTAATGTACATGAGCTGCTTGAACATATATGTATTGTTGATATGCTATCTGTATTCACCTGCTCCAAATGCTAGCTTTGGTTAGTCTCCCTCTTCCTCTCTCCCTCTCCCTTTCTCTCTCTCCCCCTCCCTCTCTCTCTCCATCTCCCTTTCTCTCTCTCCCTCCCTCTTTCTTTCCCTCTCCTCCTTCCTTCCTCCCTCTCCCTCCCACTCCCTTTCTCTCTCCCCCTCCCTCTCTCTCTCCCCCTCATCTCCCTCTCCATTTCCCTCTCTCTCCCCCTTCCTCCCTCTTTCTTTCCCTCTCCTCCTTCCTCCCTCTCTCTCCCCCTCATCTCCCTCTCCATTTCCCTCTCTCTCCCCCTTCCTCCCTCTATCTTTCCCTCTCCTCCTTCCTCCCTCTTCCTCTCCCTTTCTCTCTCCCCCACCCTCTCTCTCTCCCCCTCATCTCCCTCTCCATTTCCCTCTCTCTCCCCCCTTCCTCCCTCTTTCTTTCCCTCTCCTCCTTCCTCCCTCTCCCTCCCTCATCCTCTCTCCCTCTCCCCCTTCCCATCTCTCTCCCCCTCCCCTCCCTCTCCATTTCCCTCTCTCCCTCCCTCTCCTCTTCCCCTCTCTCTCCCTACCTCCCTCTCCCTCCCCCTATATCTCCCTCCCTCCCTCCCTCTCCCTCCCTCACCCTCTCTCCCCATCTATCTCTCATTCTCTCACTCATCTCACCTCATTAATAACGTAATTTGTAGATTCACAATTTAAAGACAACCCGACTTTCTCAATGTTAAATAATTCATCTGATGAATTGGAATATGGGTTTGTAGCTTTTTATTTTTATAATCTGATTATTTTGTTAAGAAATGTATTTAATGTTTTAATATTAAAATATAATTATCTAGGTCTGACGATGAACACTTCAATATCAATGCTCTCTAACAATCCACCATTTATATATTACATCACATTCCAGAATATATTCTCCAAGTATTAGACAATAATAAATGAGATCATTATTTTCACAAAATGTTTTATTCGTTGAAGTGGATATCTATTAATTAATATTGCAGAGATATCAATTTAATAAGAAATGGTTTGAGCACAAATTGAAAATGTGACAACTAAAACTATAAAATGTAATGTAATACAAAACTATACATTAATTACATTTCTATATTATCTGACTTCGAACTATAAAAATGGTAAATCAGCATTTATTTTCATAGAAATCTAGCAAAAAGAAACAATTATTTATAAAAATGGTGAAATATACAAATTAACTTTAAAACTGTAGTCGCTAATCCTTAAAACACGTTAATGGATTTTAGAGGTTAGGCGAGATACACCTAGAGGGCCTTGTTGAAGAACGCGTAGTAGACGAGGCCGAATCCGGTGTTGGCACTCCACGCAAGCGTCATCCACCAAGTCGAGAAACTGAAGACGCTGCGAAACAGTTTCGGAGAGAAGATCTCGGATAGTTTGGCTAGCGCGTAGGCATCTGCCGAGCAAGAAAGGGAAGGATATTGTTTCGCGCGAAAAGGCGGAAGAATTATAAATTTAAGGAAATATTTTGATAATATAATTGATATAATAGAAATTGAAATAATTCCGACGTTTGTATTTACTGGTCTTAACCGATATTGTCGGATGACGTAGATGTCGAACGGGCAGTTGTGGCATTGGTTACGCTGACTGGACGAGCATTGCCTACGATAGCGTCCGACCACTGATATCCGGACATCGTTTTCCAGATCAGCGTCATGCAAATCAATATGATCGCCTGACCAATCGGAGTCGAGAGAATCGTGTCAGTTTCATTAGGCGATATAATCAATAACACTAGCCGATGTAATCTCTCGCAGCACTCACCGGGGCGAGGTATTGCACGGCGACAACGCACAGATAGTAGTAGACCCTGGACACGATCTTCTGCAGCTCGAGACTGCGAATCTTGCCGGCCTCCCCTTTCATGGCGTCCACGATGTCGCGGGCAGAGTTCAGATGAGCCTTCGCGAGTTTTTAGTAGCAACGGTTATGTTGAGGTGTTCAAAAGGTTTCATCAATTGTTGGTTTGGTAATATCGGTGGTTGCGATCATAGATATTTACACCTTGTTACGTTTATTTATTTTCATTAATAATATAATTAAAAATTCTTTACTTTTTAATTCAAAAAAATTGTTTTAGACTTTTTCTCAGTTATTAAAATAATTCGAAGAATTCGCAATAAATTGAAATAATAATAATTACATAATTATAAAATTCTGAATCGCGATATATCAGTTGGCATTTAGTTATTTACTAAGAAATTTAAGTAGCAACCTAAATATATATATATATATAGGTAAACATTAAATGGGAATTGGAATTAACCAAGTTACTTGATTACAAATTGTTTCGATTTTGTATATAAAAGTAGAACTATTCGCTAATAATAGAAAAATGATCTTTATATCGAGTTAATAGAAGTCTTTCTCTCCTACTTCCATTTAAGGCCCGGTTTGTTAAATTCATACGGGGCTAACCTGAAGGTGGTACTTAATCAAGGCAATTCTGAACGCGCAGAAACAAAGGATCAAAATCAATCTCCACGTGTAGAACATGTTCTGTTTGCAGGCGTTATCGCCTTCTGTTAGATCGGGGAGGAGAGGGTTGGCAGCGGATTGTACGCAGTTGTACGAGTTGTACTAAATGTCCGATACTAATGTTGTCACAGACAAAGTTTATCCGCTCAAAACCTGACTTATATTTATCGACGGCAATGTATATATTATATATTTAAGAGTTGCTCGTCAATAATGCCTTAGTAGTAGTAATTGTAGTGTTGGCAATGGCGAAACGACCTACCTAGGGGAAGATTCCTAATGATTT
Source organism: Osedax frankpressi (assembly GCA_964035775.1). Classification (NCBI taxonomy): domain Eukaryota; kingdom Metazoa; phylum Annelida; class Polychaeta; order Sabellida; family Siboglinidae; genus Osedax; species Osedax frankpressi. The sequence goes on from OZ038318.1 coordinate 6,683,081, forward strand.
GGTCGTTCAGCGGTTGGATCCAAAGAAGGCAAATCGCGAAAGGCAACGCCTGGTTCAGGTAGAGAGTCAATCGTACCTGCGAAATGCGGGGTAACGTAACAGGGGTGCGGAGATAGTAGACATGTATCATCGACTATATCATCGACTAGTGTTAATGGCGAGGCGGTAGTTACGGGAACGTGGGTCGGATCTTGCGTCGAACTCACGATTAAAAAGAATCGTTAGGAGACGATTGGTTGAGAATAAGGGGAAAATAAACGGCGAGCGATATAAATATCAATACATCGTTGAAAAAGGTGAACTTGAAAAGAAGGGCGGTTTTTAACCAGATGAAACATTTCGCATAAACAAACTCCCTAGTGATGTCATCGCTAACCACGGGGCTGGTGCAGGTGGCCATTGCGTCGTTGTGAGTCTTAGCCAATCGGAAACCGGGAAAAGCAACGGTACCGCCGACAGCCGCCGCAATCAACGCAATCACCGAACGGTAAAATAAAATGGACGCCGGACCCGAAGTTTCAATATTCTGAAAGGAGCCGTCAGAGGGGTTGGCGATAGTAGTAGGCAATAAGTAGTAGGCAGTAGGCAGTAGGTAGTAGGTAGTAGGCAGTAGGTAGTAAGTATCAGAGGTTAAACGTACTACTTCCCGCCGGGTGGGGATACGCTAAAGGTGGAATTGGACCGTGGCGCGGGCAGACCTGCTTGTCGAGGTGAGCGTTGGCTGCCGCCGAGAAGTTCGAATACGAATCGGAGAGGTCAAAATTCAAGAGACGTTCGTCGACCACGAGTACGGCCATGGCGAGGACGAGGAAAACCAAAGCAATTGTGAAGCAGACAATCCACCTGCCGTTACTGTAAGCGAAGATGTGGGCGAAGATGTGAGCGAAGATGTAGGCTAAGATGTAGGCGCAGGGAGTGGGAAGAATGAGATAAGGAGGGTAGGAAGAAGGGAGAAAGGTAGGGAGGGAAGGTTGGAGAGATGGTGGGAGGAATGAATGAAGGAAGGGAGTGTGGGAGAGTAGGAGAAGGAGGGAGTGAGGGGGAAAAGAGATGGAAGGATGGACAGAAGGAGGGAGGGAGGGTGGGATGGTGTAGGTGGAAGGGAGGGAGTGAATGAGGGAGTGAATGTGGGATATATGGAAAGAAGAAGGAAGGAAGGGAGGGATGAAGGGATGGAGAAAGCTAGAGATGGAGTTACGGAAGGGTTTATAAGGTCGATACTAACGGTCCAGCTGCATAGACCACCGTGACCTTGAAAAGGTACTTCATACAAAATGTAATGGTCATCAGAAGCCAAAGTATGCTCAGGTTAAACTCTACAATCAGTGTTCAATCACAATGCATCGAGCGTATAGTTACAAACTAAATGCCTGGTTATTGAATAGCACATCAGTTTACTCGGGTATTTAATGCCCCGATATTAGAAACGGTATTCGCTTACGTAGTTATTTCGTGTACCAAATTCGCGCCAAATAAAGATTCGTACAAATGAAAAGTTCCACCGAAGGCCGTTAATGTTTATATAGGCTATGGTACAGCTCGTAAGGGGCTCGTAATTAAGTAGGGCGTTACCGTTGGTATGGGCACGCGCAAAGTAGGCCAAGTAGACTTCGGTGATGCAATATACGAGGCCGGAGATGAATGCGAAGTCAACAATCCACTGCAGTTCCGAATAGTAATGCATAGAGTAAAGGTCGCGGACAGTTACGGAGGCGTGGTCTAATTCTGAAGGGGAATGGGGTGTAGTCTAATACTGAAGGGGCAAGGGGTGTGGTCTAATTCTGAAAGGGGTGTGGTCTAATATTAAAATAATTACAATTAATGCAGTGCGTTAACACAATCATAATAACTGCGTAAAGTAACAACAAATATGTATACAATGCATGACTGCACCAGTAAAATATTGATGTAAATTAATAATCATCATTAGAATGTAGTTCAAAATCTTATTCAATCCAATATCACAAAATAGAAAATATACGTTGTCTTTAAATACAATTAATTAGACATTTGTTTACACAACTATTATACTTCGCTGCAAACCAATATCGATATTCTTCGAGACCAAGAAACCATTGTCCTCCTTTTCATTGTCTTTCTGCTGTTTACCGCGATTACGACTATTTGCCTTTGTAAACGCCCTTGAACTGCGACCTTCGCAATAGATTCAATTGGGTAAAGGTATTTACTATATACACATGAGTTCAAGAGAGAGAGGGAGAGGGAGAGAGAGAAAGGGAGAGGGAGAGAGAGAGGGAGAGAGAGAGAGAGAGTGAGAGAGAGAGAGGGAGGGAGGGAAGGAGAGAGAGAGAGAGGAAGGGAGGGAGGGAGGAAGGGAGGGAGGGAGGGAGGGAGGGAGAGAGGAAGGGAGGGAGAGAGGGAGGGAGAGAGAGTGTTTGGATCAATGGTACTAACCAGAGAGTGCTTTCAACTGGTTGTCAGTCGGACACAGGAAGTAGGTAAGACTGCGTCCAAATACACAGCTGGCAAACGAGAAATGTGTAGAAAGTTTGGATAAAACAGAAGCCATGATCATGCTGACCACCAACTGTACACCGAATACAGCCATCTGGTGAGTAAAATAAGTCTAATTATCGACGAATATCTTACAATATTCATAGAAGGCGATTAGAACATAAAATATGAAATCAGAAACAAAAATATAAAATCACACATAATATATATTATATTAAAATATAATAATAAATCCCTATATTAATATTAATTACCAACTATTTGTTGGTGAATCAATTATATATTGAGATAATATTTTGAGATAATTACTGACTACACATACTAGCAACCCTCGCAATAGGTGGCTTACAAAGACTCCATTTTTCTAGATGTTTATTATGTTTGAAATGCATTATGGGTATATTTATTATTTGATCTGCATCTTCGTCTTCAAAATAGAAGTTTTAATAATAATTTCCTACGAATTCGATCGTCATTTTATAAAAAACAATATTATATATCAAACTTTTTATCAAAAACTATGATACACACTATAATACATTACACAATATCTGATTTAAATTTTAAACTTATTAGATTTCTAAATGAATTGAATTAGGCAATATATGTTGGAAAAGTGTTTAGAGAATATTACGAAAATATATAGAAATATGGCAGCTAATTCACATATTACATACAATTTTTCTACGTCTATTTATATAACTAATTCGAACTCACCAAACTTATTACACTAATAATTTATTAATTGTGAACGGATATTGGAACTTTCCAAATCATCATAACCATTATTTTGATTGAACTAGAACATAACTATAACTTAATAAGATGTAATAAAAATAATAATAAAATGATGTATAACATCAATATACCAAATTTAATCAAGTATTGAAATAAAATGTACCTCAATATACATTGATTTATAATATAGAAAATATATTATAAAATAATAGATTATATATCATAAAATTCTAAAACTAAATTAATAACTTAATGACGTTTAATGCAGTTGCTAAAGTAGTAATACTGTTACTACAGTAACTATATTTAATTATTAATTAAATTTAGAATTGTATGTTATATCACAAATTAATATATATTTTATAATAATTATATAACTACACTGTGAAAAACCTTATATAAACAATTAAATATATATTACTCTTATTGAATTTAATACAAGTATCCTTGAATATATTTTATAACGTTTTTATCATCGGGTTTTTTAATAAGTCATTGGAAAATCTAGAGATCTATATATATATATTTCAATGATTTAGACTGTTTCCGATTTAAAAATGTAAATAAACAAAATATTTTATAAGAGGTATAGATTTAGCCATAGATTTATTTCTTATGGATTTACCAATACATTTATAATGTTTACGTTAAAATTATAAATCTATGGATTTAACAAAGATTACATGGATATTTTAATTAAGCTAAAATATAAATTCGTATTATGGCTAATTCAATATAGATTTTATATTTGATACCCATCTATGATATAATTATAACCAAAAGGTACGGGTACAACAATGTACCCGTAATTTTATAACGTGCGAAGTTCTATGTACTTTATAAGGTACACTATGAACACTGAACATAGTGTACAATATACACTGTACAATGTTCAGTGTACATTGTACAAGTTCAATACTCGATATATATGTTAAAACTGCTATGATATGTATGTGGAAAACTGCTATAAAAGCAGGGTCGTGTGCGAATACAAATTTGCCAACATTAATAGAATGATACATCATCTTAAGATAAAGATAAGGTAATGCCTTCTCTCAGGTATAGCCTCAAGAAGTAGTACGATGTATTAGGTACATCCATAGAAAACATACGTATGGCTTTAATTGTACTGTATTTCTTCATATCAGATAACGTGTGACAGCCTCTGACGGATCTATTAATTGTAACATCAAAGTACATTTGTATAGATGGAATATATAAAGTTGTTTCGTCTGATGTCGTATTTGCAATAATATTAATGATAACATATTATAATATATTCCTAGTGAATTGTGTTATTGGGAAAACAGTGTTATTCAAATTGGATTAAAGGTATTCATTAGTCGAGTTGCAATAACATTAATTTTTAATTCGGTCATTAGTAATATTTAAATCTGCCGATATTAAGATATTTTATAATATTTCACATTTAATTTATATTGTGAACACTTAAACTAACCTTCAATTTAAATCAATTCAATTGCATCTATTAGCCGTGGACACTTATAAATACTATAGTCTAGAATCTAGATGATACGATAACTTACTCCCTAAATAATTACCTAATTTAGCATATTTTATTGATATTAATCAATAATGTTCAAATTTTATATGTAGATTTCATTTCTAACTCATTATGACTCATAGGAAATGAACATACATTTATCCTCATAATGATTCACCGTTATTAATCTATTGTATCCATTTCCAACCACGATGTAATATATTCTATATGATTTACTAATTACTTACATCTACTTATTCTATTCCCTGAAACCGGCATATAACTACATAATTATATAACCAATTGTTCGCATATTTAATATACAATTAACATATCTTAATATCGTATAGCGTTTAATTTTGCAATACAATTGAATCTTATACATACATCTTGTATGCTATAAACACTTTATGTTTTGACCATTCTGGCCATTTCCATCCTCTTGCTAGTCTGACTTCTAATTTACCATAACACTCTATTTCACACAATATATCGTCATACACAATACATCACTCAACCCCTTCACTTCACAATATATGTAATAAGTCAAATTATTATATTATTTTATTTAAAGATTTTTTTAAAAATTTAAATACATTTTTATTAAATTTAGTAGACACATCGATGATTGATCATAATAACAATACTACTCGTAATAGTGCTATCCAAGTCCGAAGTAGCTCGAGTCTGACCACTACGACGGTAACTACAGCTATAGAGTAGACATATCTATCTTATTTAATTCTTCCGTGTAATATTAATCACATTCATACCATGTGATATAAATGCATCGCCACATATATATTTACAATTTCAATATATATGTAATGGAAATGTAATTACTTTGCGATGAGGTAATACTATCTCATTACACCGACATTAATAACTAATAACAATAAGTTATAATATATCATACTATTATTAAACAATTAAGATCCGAGAATAAATAATTTCACATCTAAATTCTTAATTATTATCATATTGATTTTAAATATTTGACAAATATTATTAAATATGAAAATTAAAAACTATATTTGATAACGAGATATAAATGAATTACAATTGAAGTATAGTTAACTATGAGTTTATGGTTAGTCATTTAAGATGGACTCTGGAGATGGTGATCTATTTCAGTTCACCTCACCTCCGACTTCGCCTCGCTACCCATTTCCTTCGAATATCCCATCGCATTATCTCCCTAACACCCCGGCGTTCCCGGATTCTCGTACGCCGTCGTCGATCCCGACTTCGGAAGACCTACGTTACAACGGAGTGATTCAATTCCTCGACGGCGTAGGCGACGCACTCGCAGCCTTGCAGAACGTGTCCTGCGCAATCGCCGAAGTGGTGTATTCACCCGTTCGTCGAGCCTACTGGGCTTTCGACGTCTGCGTGCGTTGGGCGTTACCCGCGCTGCCCTCCGGATTCGACGACGATAGGCGCGCCGAGATGTGGGCGTATCGCAGCCGCCGTGGCGGGCGTTGCGCAGGCGGCGGCGCCAGTCGACTGCGGCGTCGAGGAAACGTCGGAATTCCGGTTGCCAGGGGACGTTTAACTTACAACGACTTAAACATTCCAGCCGTTACCAATACCGTCGCAACCACTACTCGCGATAGCTCTTCTCTCGCTTCCGGAACCGCCGACACCCGCCTACTGGATTCGTCTCTCGTTGGCGAACGGTTGTCCAACTTGCGAGCCAATACCGCCCGTTGCACACGACTCAGGGTAGCGGTTAGTCGTACAGCTCAAAGGCAAACCGGACACGCGATACGCGCGCACATACCAACACCCACTTTCGAGAATAAGCGCCCGACGACGTCGCACGTCGAATCAAACGATCGTCGAGTTCACGTGTCCCTATGGAATGCAGGCGATACGAAGAATAACGAGGTAACGCAACCAGCCGTCTCGGAAGGTGCCGACCGTATGCCGTTAGACACATCGTCCAAACAGGCGTCACCCGTTACTAGACTAGCCTCGAAGACTCCGCACGGAGTTGTGGTGTCCATCGCATCGAGAGGCAACGCCGCGGAGAAGATACGACGACATCCGAGGCCCGAGGCGAACACGAAATCGCCGTACCCGATACGTGAACGGGACGTGCTACGTACCTCGAAATCGTCACCGATCGCGAAAAGAAGGCGACTCTCGACGCCGAAACCGGTGGAACATCGCGAGACAAGAGATTTCCGGACGAAGCGAAAGTTCGCGAATCTTCGCAGCGGCGACGCACGCAATTCCGGCGACGCACGCCACGCTAAGTCGAGGACGGGCGGCCGCAACGCACGCCACGCTGCCAACGCAGACGCCGCCGACGACGACGGCGAACGTTTCGCGGAGATTCGCCGACGAGGTCGTCTGTGCACGGTGAAGTTGGCGCGGGCGGCACGTTCGAAACGCTCCGTGACGACCCCGAGTCCTACGTCCCGCTCGACCACCGCCAGCGAAATCACCGACGATTCCTCTTGCGATGATTCCACGAATTCAACGGCGAGTTCGACGGACTACGCCGAAGAGCCCGGAGCGTCTACTTCGCTGAACTGGAAGACAAGTTGGCAGTTGAGTGTTCGAGACCGCGACGTCCCTCAGACGAACCATCGAAACGTCGCCGCCGAAACCTCTCCCCGGCGCGGATTTACGGCGGAGAGAAAGAAATCCGCAACCCGAGCGGACGACGACGACGACGTCAGGGAAATGAGTGTGATGCCCAGTGGAGGGTCTCGCATAATGATGGCGGCCGACGACAGACCGGATCTGAGAGTTTTTCTGATGCGACCTCTCGCCTCCGCCGCTAACTCTTCCGCAACCGCCTCCCGCAAACACCGGAGAACTATCCGCAAACTTCGATGAGGTTTATATGACTGTTACAGTTTTATATCGACTAGAAATCAATCCTTCTATACGTATACGATACCTAGGTGCACTGCTTGCGGACTCCACGTATTCTTGTGGGGGTACAGGGCATTTCTAATACACTTAGAGAGTTCATAAACGAAGTGAATATTTTTAACTTCGGAATATTTACGGTTTTAGAGACCACTTAAAACCATTCAATATTAGATCTCTATTTGCTACAATTATTCAACTATTTACAGTTTAGAAAAACTTAAAGGCAAATAGAAATAAATTGATGATAAATACATTCAAATAATATAAATGTGATTATTTATTTAACTATATTGAATTTTATATATTATAATAACATAATATTATATTATTTGAGTAATTATATCATATGATATACAATAAATTGAAATATATCAACAATAAGTTAATATATTTCAATTGTAAATCCTTTACATATATTTTGATCACACAATGTTACTTGTTCTATTTCAAATTGATTACATGAAATATTAATAATAAAGTTTGTATAGGTTTATTAATTATTAGAAATGAAACAATAGAATATCTAGATATGACAAAGTCTTAGATCTCTATTCTAGGGATTTTAATAATGCAGAGTGTATGATGTATAAATAAATTCAATTAGATAAAGATCTATAGATCAATGAATGGATGTAAAAATTTCAATTAAAAATTCTGCAGAATCTGCAGCTTTAAAACTTCTTATAAATAAAACAAAGATAGTAATATTGATATTAATAACATCATATTAATATTTGAGGAGTAATTTCCGAACGTAATTGATAAATTTATAAATGAAAATTAATAAAATCAGAAAATCTATTGATTCTTCTTATCTTCTTTTTCACAACTTTTCTTTAAACGCTACAAAAGGTTTTAAATGTAAACAAATAGCGAATAATCATATAGACCATAGTTCTACTTTATAGGAATGTTACCAAACCAAATTCAATATATTTATATTAAATGAACAAGGAAATACTAACACGATAACAATTAAATTGAATTTATGTAAATATTGTATTTATAAAATCAGATAAAATTATAATTAAGTATCAATTTCACAAACTTTACATCAGTATTTATAAAAAGAACCTTTTCAATTAATGCACGTTTTCTTTCAAAAGCATTCTTCTCTAAAGCAATTTTAATCCAAGTTGGTTGGTCCGGGATTAGATAGTTGATTAGGAGCTTAATCAAGAGTAATCCATGCTTTTGGGATTGAGGAAATGTAAAGTTAGTCTGGTTAGGTCAGGGATAGGGAATTGAAGGTGGTTAGGGTAATGATTGGGGATATACAGAGATTACTATTACCATTACCACTACCATTATCATTACCACTACCGTTGCCATTACCATTGCCATTACCATTACTATTGACATTACCATTGCCATTGACATTACCATTGCCATTACCACTACCATTGACATTACCATTGCCATTACCATTGCCATTGCCATTACCATTACCATTGCCATTACCACTACCATTGCCATTACCATTGCCATTACCATTACCATTGCCATTACCATTGCCATTACCATTGCCATTACCATTGCCATTACCATTGCCATTACCATTGCCATTACCATTGCCATTACCATTGCCATTACCATTGCCATTACCATTGCCATTACCATTGCCATTACCATTGCCATTACCATTACCACTATCACTGCCATTACCATTACCATTGCCATTACCATTACCATTACCACTACCATTACCACTACCACTGCCATTACCATTACCATTACCATTGCCATTACCATAGCCATTACCATTACCATTGCCATTACCATTACCATTGCCATTACCATTACCATTACCATTATTATTATTTACAGAACGCACAATTGTCAATTTTATATAGTTCTATATTCAATGCAAGTAAATAATGGTCAAATAAAGCTGATAGATAGTTTCACAAACCTCTACAATGACAAATGCAAAGAACCAGTTCAACTCCATACTGAAATCTATGGTGCCCGACTGATGGATATTTAGACCAATCAGAGCGCAGTTAGTGATCACGGACATGATATTGAGGCCTTCAAAAGCGACCTGTTTTGTTTGGTGGATTTAAAATGGTTTTGTGTTTGGAGTAAATCATCTCCTCGCTGACAAGACATAACACTACACACTATAGCTATGTACAGTAGTTATGTACAGTAGTTATGCACAGTAGTTATGTACAGTAGTTATGCACAGTAGTTATGTACAGTAGTTATGTACAGTAGTTATGTACAGTAGTTATGTACAGTAGTTATGTACAGTAGTTATGTACAGTAGTTATGTACAGTAGTTATGTACAGTAGTTATGTACAGTAGTTATGTACAGTAGTTATGTACAGTAGTTATGTACAGTAGTTATGCACAGTAGTTATGCACAGTAGTTATGTATAGTAGTTATGCACAGTAGTTATGTACAGTAGTTATGTACAGTAGTTATGTACAGTAGTTATGTACAGTAGTTATGTACAGTAGTTATGTACAGTAGTTATGTACAGTAGTTATGTACAGTAGTTATGTACAGTAGTTATGCACAGTAGTTATGTACAGTAGTTATGTACAGTAGTTATGTACAGTAGTTATGTACAGTAGTTATGTACAGTAGTTATGTACAGTAGTTATGTACAGTAGTTATGTACAGTAGTTATGTACAGTAGTTATGCACAGTAGTTATGCACAGTAGTTATGTACAGTAGTTATGTACAGTAGTTATGTACAGTAGTAATGTACAGTAGTTATGTACAGTAGTTATGTACAGTAGTTATGTACAGTAGTTATGTACAGTAGTTATGTACAGTAGTTATGTACAGTAGTTATGTACAGTAGTTATGTACAGTAGTTATGTACAGTAGTTATGTACAGTAGTTATGTACAGTAGTTATGTACAGTAGTTATGTACAGTAGTTATGTACAGTAGTTATGTACAGTAGTTATGTACAGTAGTTATGTACAGTAGTTATGCACAGTAGTTATGCACAGTAGTTATGTACAGTAGTTATGTACAGTAGTTATGCACAGTAGTTATGTACAGTAGTTATGTACAGTAGTTATGCACAGTAGTTATGTACAGTAGTTATGTACAGTAGTTATGTACAGTAGTAATGTACAGTAGTTATGTACAGTAGTTATGCACAGTAGTTATGCACAGTAGTTATGTACAGTAGTTATGTACAGTAGTTATGTACAGTAGTTATGTACAGTAGTTATGTACAGTAGTTATGTACAGTAGTTATGTACAGTAGTTATGTACAGTATTTATGTACAGTAGTTATGCACAGTAGTTATGTACAGTAGTTATGTACAGTAGTTATGTACAGTAGTTATGTACAGTAGTTATGTACAGTAGTTATGTATAGTAGTTATGTATAGTAGTTATGTATAGTAGTTATGTACAGTAGTTATGTACAGTAGTTATGTACAGTATTTATGTACAGTAGTTATGCACAGTAGTTATGTACGGTAGTTATGTACAGTAGTTATGTACAGTATTTATGTACAGTAGTTATGTACAGTAGTTATGTACAGTATTTATGTACAGTAGTTATGTACAGTAGTTATGTACAGTAGTTATGTACAGTAGTTATGTACAGTAGTTATGTACAGTAGTTATGTACAGTAGTTATGTACAGTAGTTATGTACAGTAGTTATGTACAGTAGTTATGTACAGTAGTTATGTACAGTATTTATGTACAGTAGTTATGCACAGTAGTTATGTACAGTAGTTATGTACAGTAGTTATGTATAGTAGTTATGTACAGTAGTTATGTACAGTAGTTATGTACAGTAGTTATGTACAGTAGTTATGTACAGTAGTTATGTATAGTAGTTATGTACAGTAGTTATGTACAGTAGTTATGTACAGTAGTTATGCACAGTAGTTATGTATAGTAGTTATGCACAGTAGTTATGCACAGTAGTTATGTATAGTAGTTATGTATAGTAGTTATGTACAGTAGTTATGTACAGTAGTTATGTACGGTAGTTATGTACAGTAGTTATGTACAGTAGTTATGTACAGTAGTTATGTACAGTAGTTATGTACGGTAGTTATGTACAGTAGTTATGTACAGTAGTTATGTACAGTATTTATGTACAGTAGTTATGTACAGTAGTTATGTACAGTATTTATGTACAGTAGTTATGTACAGTAGTTATGTACAGTAGTTATGTACAGTAGTTATGTACAGTAGTTATGTACAGTAGTTATGTACGGTAGTTATGTACAGTAGTTATGTACAGTAGTTATGTACAGTAGTTATGTACAGTAGTTATGTACGGTAGTTATGTACGGTAGTTATGTACAGTAGTTATGTACAGTAGTTATGTACAGTAGTTATGTACAGTAGTTATGTACGGTAGTTATGTACAGTAGTTATGTACAGTAGTTATGTACAGTAGTTATGTACGGTAGTTATGTACAGTAGTTATGTACAGTAGTTATGTACAGTAGTTATGTACAGTAGTTATGTACGGTAGTTATGTACGGTAGTTATGTACAGTAGTTATGTACAGTAGTTATGTACAGTAGTTATGTACAGTAGTTATGTACGGTAGTTATGTACGGTAGTTATGTACAGTAGTTATGTACAGTAGTTATGTACAGTAGTTATGTACAGTAGTTATGTACAGTAGTTATGTACAGTAGTTATGTACAGTAGTTATGTACTGTAGTTATGTACAGTAGTTATGTACAGTAGTTATGTACAGTAGTTATGTACAGTAGTTATGTACAGTAGTTATGTACAGTAGTTATGTACAGTAGTTATGTACAGTAGTTATGTACAGTAGTTATGTACAGTAGTTATGTACAGTAGTTATGTATAGTGAACAGTAGTAGGGTGTATATTGTACTACTCTTTACACCTCACCTCACCAAACCCATCTCCATTATCATCCCACTCTTCCTCTGCTTCACATAATTTCATATGCTGTAATAAACCACACACTTATTCTAGAAAATTTCACACTTCCTATAACCACTTATCCTGTCTTACCCTCCTACAGACTCCCTACACCTTCCCTACACCCTCCCTACACACTTCCTACACACTACCTACACACTCCCAACACCTTCCCTACACCCTCCCTACACCCTCCCTACACACTCCCTACACACTGACTACAAACTCCCTATACATTCCCTACATACTACCAACACATTCCCTATACACTCCCTACACCCTCCCTACACCCTCCCTACACCTTCCCTACACCCTCCCTACAAACTTGTCCTACACCCCTGTCCTACACCCCCTTTACCCTCAACAATCTTTTTACTCCATCCACTCCCTATAATCTCTCTATACACTCCCTATAATCCATTTCACTTCCTACACCCCTCCGTCCCCTTCACCTCTCTACACGCCCTACACCCCTGCCCTAACACCCTTCACCCCTATACACTCCCTAGACCCCCGTGCGACACTCTCTTCACCCTCCCACCCCACTCCCCTCCCCACACACACCTGCCAGGCCCGGATGTTATTAGAGCACTGGTTGACGAAAGGTCTGCGATCGGTGTAGAGTAGTTTCGAGGCGTCGCATCTCAACTCGGTGATGTTGTTGAAGAAGGCCCAGATTGAGGCCGTCGGGAATACGGCCGAGAAGAGACACACGTAACCGTACTGCAAGAACATCTCTAGGTAGTCCTCGTGGGCGGACTGAGATGGGGTTAAGGTGTAATGGAGGGGGCGCGGGGGGATAGGGGAAGCGATCGCTGGCCGTAGATAATAGGAGATAATAGGGTTAAGTAGTTGGTGGCATTTCTAAGATCTATAATGGTAGTAGTAGATGGCCGCGAGGAAAATGGTAAAGGTCAAAATTAAGGGAAGATTACGATTTGGGGCAATATGAGGTGAGAGAGATAATGGGACAGAGAGGCTGGTGTAAATTAAAGAAAAAGTTAAACTAAGGGGGATTTGAAAAATAGAGTTATGGGTCTAGAATAGATTCAAATATGAGGGTTATATGATGAAGGTCAAAGTATGAGAGTTAGAGTGCGAAGGTCAAAGTGTAAATATTAAACTGTGACTTTTACAGTATGAATGTGAAAATGCATAAATTAATAGTTATCTAATACTCTGAATTGTTATTTGTTATTGGACAATTATGTATTTATGAATATAATAATAACAATGGGAAGATGCCCCATTTAACAATAAATATAGACTATGAAAGTAAATTAATTAACTATATTTTTAATATAAAGGAATTCTAAAAACAATCACCTACTTCATAAGGAGTTTTTTTAATTTCAATTTCTGCTTGTAGGGCAATTTTCGATGAGACCTCATTGCTTTGATCTTTGTTCTCTTGTTCTGAAAGTAGCAGATTAGTTAGTTATTATTATTACTATTACTATTACTATTACTATTACTATTACTATTACTATTACTATTACTATTACTATTACTATTACTATTACTATTACTATTACTATTACTATTACTATTACTATTACTATTACTATTACTATTACTATTACTATTACTATTACTATTACTATTACTATTACTATTACTATTACTATTACTATTACTATTACTATTACTATTACTATTACTATTACTATTACTATTACTATTACTATTACTATTACTATTACTATTACTATTACTATTACTATTACTATTACTATTACTATTACTATTACTATTACTATTACTATTACTATTACTATTACTATTACTATTACTATTACTATTACTATTACTATTACTATTACTATTACTATTATTATTATTATTATTATTATTATTATTATTATTATTATTATTATTATTATTATTATTATTATTATTATTATTATTATTATTATTATTATTATTATTATTATTATTATTATTATTACTATTATTATTACTATTATTATTACTATTATTATTACTATTATTATTACTATTACTATTACTATTACTATTACTATTACTATTACTATTATTATTACTATTATTATTACTATTATTATTACTAGTATTATTATTACTAGTATTATTATTACTAGTATTATTATTACTAGTATTATTATTAGTTAATTATTATTATTATTATTATTATTATTATTATTATTATTATTATTATTATTATTATTATTATTATTATTATTATTATTATTATTAGTATTAGTATTAGTATTAGTATTAGTATTAGTATTAGTATTAGTATTAGTATTAGTATTAGTATTAGTATTAGTATTAGTATTAGTATTAGTATTAGTATTAGTATTAGTATTAGTATTAGTATTAGTATTAGTATTAGTATTAGTATTAGTATTAGTATTAGTATTAGTATTAGTATTAGTATTAGTATTAGTATTAGTATTAGTATTAGTATTAGTATTAGTATTAGTATTAGTATTAGTATTAGTATTAGTATTAGTATTAGTATTAGTATTAGTATTAGTATTAGTATTAGTATTAGTATTAGTATTAGTATTAGTATTAGTATTAGTATTAGTATTAGTATTAGTATTAGTATTAGTATTAGTATTAGTATTAGTATTAGTATTAGTATTAGTATTAGTATTAGTATTAGTATTAGTATTAGTATTAGTATTAGTATTAGTATTAGTATTAGTATTAGTATTAGTATTAGTATTAGTATTAGTATTAGTATTAGTATTAGTATTAGTATTAGTATTAGTATTAGTATTAGTATTAGTATTAGTATTAGTATTAGTATTAGTATTAGTATTAGTATTAGTATTAGTATTAGTATTAGTATTAGTATTAGTATTAGTATTAGTATTAGTATTAGTATTAGTATTAGTATTAGTATTAGTATTAGTATTAGTATTAGTATTAGTATTAGTATTAGTATTAGTATTAGTATTAGTATTAGTATTAGTATTAGTATTAGTATTAGTATTAGTATTAGTATTAGTATTAGTATTAGTATTAGTATTAGTATTAGTATTAGTATTAGTATTAGTATTAGTATTAGTATTAGTATTAGTATTAGTATTAGTATTAGTATTAGTATTAGTATTAGTATTAGTATTAGTATTAGTATTAGTATTAGTATTAGTATTAGTATTAGTATTAGTATTAGTATTAGTATTAGTATTAGTATTAGTATTAGTATTAGTATTAGTATTAGTATTAGTATTAGTATTAGTATTAGTATTAGTATTAGTATTAGTATTAGTATTAGTATTAGTATTAGTATTAGTATTAGTATTAGTATTAGTATTAGTATTAGTATTAGTATTAGTATTAGTATTAGTATTAGTATTAGTATTAGTATTAGTATTAGTATTAGTATTAGTATTAGTATTAGTATTAGTATTAGTATTAGTATTAGTATTAGTATTAGTATTAGTATTAGTATTAGTATTAGTATTAGTATTAGTATTAGTATTAGTATTAGTATTAGTATTAGTATTAGTATTAGTATTAGTATTAGTATTAGTATTAGTATTAGTATTAGTATTAGTATTAGTATTAGTATTAGTATTAGTATTAGTATTAGTATTAGTATTAGTATTAGTATTAGTATTAGTATTAGTATTAGTATTAGTATTAGTATTAGTATTAGTATTAGTATTAGTATTAGTATTAGTATTAGTATTAGTATTAGTATTAGTATTAGTATTAGTATTAGTATTAGTATTAGTATTAGTATTAGTATTAGTATTAGTATTAGTATTAGTATTAGTATTAGTATTAGTATTAGTATTAGTATTAGTATTAGTATTAGTATTAGTATTAGTATTAGTATTAGTATTAGTATTAGTATTAGTATTAGTATTAGTATTAGTATTAGTATTAGTATTAGTATTAGTATTAGTATTAGTATTAGTATTAGTATTAGTATTAGTATTAGTATTAGTATTAGTATTAGTATTAGTATTAGTATTAGTATTAGTATTAGTATTAGTATTAGTATTAGTATTAGTATTAGTATTAGTATTAGTATTAGTATTAGTATTAGTATTAGTATTAGTATTAGTATTAGTATTAGTATTAGTATTAGTATTAGTATTAGTATTAGTATTAGTATTAGTATTAGTATTAGTATTAGTATTAGTATTAGTATTAGTATTAGTATTAGTATTAGTATTAGTATTAGTATTAGTATTAGTATTAGTATTAGTATTAGTATTAGTATTAGTATTAGTATTAGTATTAGTATTAGTATTAGTATTAGTATTAGTATTAGTATTAGTATTAGTATTAGTATTAGTATTAGTATTAGTATTAGTATTAGTATTAGTATTAGTATTAGTATTAGTATTAGTATTAGTATTAGTATTAGTATTAGTATTAGTATTAGTATTAGTATTAGTATTAGTATTAGTATTAGTATTAGTATTAGTATTAGTATTAGTATTAGTATTAGTATTAGTATTAGTATTAGTATTAGTATTAGTATTAGTATTAGTATTAGTATTAGTATTAGTATTAGTATTAGTATTAGTATTAGTATTAGTATTAGTATTAGTATTAGTATTAGTATTACTATTACTATTACTATTACTATTACTATTACTATTACTATTACTATTACTATTACTATTACTATTACTATTACTATTACTATTACTATTACTATTACTATTACTATTACTATTACTATTACTATTACTATTACTATTACTATTACTATTACTATTACTATTACTATTACTATTACTATTACTATTACTATTACTATTACTATTACTATTACTATTACTATTACTATTACTATTACTATTACTATTACTATTACTATTACTATTACTATTACTATTACTATTACTATTACTATTACTATTACTATTACTATTACTATTACTATTACTATTACTATTACTATTACTATTACTATTACTATTACTATTACTATTACTATTACTATTACTATTACTATTACTATTACTATTACTATTACTATTACTATTACTATTACTATTACTATTACTATTACTATTACTATTACTATTACTATTACTATTACTATTACTATTACTATTACTATTACTATTACTATTACTATTACTATTACTATTACTATTACTATTACTATTACTATTACTATTACTATTACTATTACTATTACTATTACTATTACTATTACTATTACTATTACTATTACTATTACTATTACTATTACTATTACTATTACTATTACTATTACTATTACTATTACTATTACTATTACTATTACTATTACTATTACTATTACTATTACTATTACTATTACTATTACTATTACTATTACTATTACTATTACTATTACTATTACTATTACTATTACTATTACTATTACTATTACTATTACTATTACTATTACTATTACTATTACTATTACTATTACTATTACTATTACTATTACTATTACTATTACTATTACTATTACTATTACTATTACTATTACTATTACTATTACTATTACTATTACTATTACTATTACTATTACTATTACTATTACTATTACTATTACTATTACTATTACTATTACTATTACTATTACTATTACTATTACTATTACTATTACTATTACTATTACTATTACTATTACTATTACTATTACTATTACTATTACTATTACTATTACTATTACTATTACTATTACTATTACTATTACTATTACTATTACTATTACTATTACTATTACTATTACTATTACTATTACTATTACTATTACTATTACTATTACTATTACTATTACTATTACTATTACTATTACTATTACTATTACTATTACTATTACTATTACTATTACTATTACTATTACTATTACTATTACTATTACTATTACTATTACTATTACTATTACTATTACTATTACTATTACTATTACTATTACTATTACTATTACTATTACTATTACTATTACTATTACTATTACTATTACTATTACTATTACTATTACTATTACTATTACTATTACTATTACTATTACTATTACTATTACTATTACTATTACTATTACTATTACTATTACTATTACTATTACTATTACTATTACTATTACTATTACTATTACTATTACTATTACTATTACTATTACTATTACTATTACTATTACTATTACTATTACTATTACTATTACTATTACTATTACTATTACTATTACTATTACTATTACTATTACTATTACTATTACTATTACTATTACTATTACTATTACTATTACTATTACTATTACTATTACTATTACTATTACTATTACTATTACTATTACTATTACTATTACTATTACTATTACTATTACTATTACTATTACTATTACTATTACTATTACTATTACTATTACTATTACTATTACTATTACTATTACTATTACTATTACTATTACTATTACTATTACTATTACTATTACTATTACTATTACTATTACTATTACTATTACTATTACTATTACTATTACTATTACTATTACTATTACTATTACTATTACTATTACTATTACTATTACTATTACTATTACTATTACTATTACTATTACTATTACTATTACTATTACTATTACTATTACTATTACTATTACTATTACTATTACTATTACTATTACTATTACTATTACTATTACTATTACTATTACTATTACTATTACTATTACTATTACTATTACTATTACTATTACTATTACTATTACTATTACTATTACTATTACTATTACTATTACTATTACTATTACTATTACTATTACTATTACTATTACTATTACTATTATTATTATTATTATTATTATTATTATTATTATTATTATTATTATTATTATTATTATTATTATTATTATTATTATTATTATTATTGTTATTATTATTATTATTATTATTATTATTATTATTAGTATTATTATTATTATTATTATTATTATTATTATTACTATTATTATTATTATTATTATTATCATTATTATTATTATTAATATTATTATTATTATTGCTATTATTACTATTATTAATATTTCTCTTATATTAAAATCATATATCTCTCAATTGCTATATTAAATAAAGAAGATCAAAGTATATAATATCCAGTTGAGAATATGGATATGTGTGTATTGTTAATGAATGGTATTGGATTCAAGTGAACTGAGAAGGTGAATTTAACAAACGCGAGGACGAGATGATGTCCCTCTTACTACATCGCGAAAGGTAGTAAGGGATCAAGGCTTCAGTGATCTGACCCATAATCTGAGAGACAATGAGGTTGGTGGCCAGAGTCTGCGGTGTTGATGTCAGGTGAAGGCTTAGGTTGCTTGGGATGATGTTTAGGAAGAGATGGCATGTAAGTATCTGGAGCCTAGTTTCAAGGGTATTTCAAGCATTGTTTGGGGGAGTGTTTGGGGAGTGTTTGGGGGAGTGTTTGGGGGAGTGTTTGGGGGAGTGTTTGGGGGAGTGTTTGGGGGAGTGTTTGGGGGAGTGTTTGGGGGAGTGTTTGGGGGAGTGTTTGGGGGAGTGTTTGGGGGAGTGTTTGGGGGAGTGTTTGGGGGAGTGTTTGGGGGAGTGTTTGGGGGAGTGTTTGGGGGAGTGTTTGGGGGAGTGTTTGCGGGAGTGTTTGGGGGAGTGTTTGGGGGAGTGTTTGGGGGAGTGTTTGGGGGAGTGTTTGGGGGAGTGTTTGGGGGAGTGTTTGGGGGAGTGTTTGGGGGAGTGTTTGGGGGAGTGTTTGGGGGAGTGTTTGGGGGAGTGTTTGGGGGAGTGTTTGGGGGAGTGTTTGGGGGAGTGTTTGGGGGAGTGTTTGGGGGAGTGTTTGGGGGAGTGTTTGGGGGAGTGTTTGGGGGAGTGTTTGGGGGAGTGTTTGGGGGAGTGTTTGGGGGAGTGTTTGGGGGAGTGTTTGGGGGAGTGTTTGGGGGAGTGTTTGGGGGAGTGTTTGGGGAGTTTTTGGGGGAGTATTTGGGGGAGTGTTTGGGGGAGTGTTTGGGGGAGTATTTGGGGGAGTGTTTGGGGGAGTGTTTGGGGGAGTGTTTGGGGGAGTGTTTGGGGGAGTGGTTGGGAGAGTGTTTGGGGGAGTGTTTGGGGGAGTGTTTGGGGGAGTGTTTGGGGGAGTGTTTGGGGGAGTGTTTGGGGGAGTGTTTGGGGGAGTGTTTGGGGGAGTGTTTGGGGGAGTGTTTGGGGGAGTGTTTGGGGGAGTGTTTGGGGGAGTGTTTGGGGGAGTGTTTGGGGGAGTGTTTGGGGAGTGTTTGGGGAGTGTTTGGGGGAATGTTTGGGGAGTTTTTGGGGAGTGTTTGAGGAGTGTTTGGGGAGTGTTTGTGGAGTGTTTTCTATAGTTACATAAAGCATTACTTGTTATCAGAATTTAAGTGTAACTAGTAAAACATTAGTGATTATATAATTAGTGGGCGTGGTTATGTGGCTAGTGGGCGTGGTTATATGATCCCCACAGCACTGAATAGTATCAAATTATAATGAAGCGACAAGATGGTTTGTTCTAGTTCTAGGCGTGATCTAGTTACACTTAAGTAGGGGTCTTGCTGGGATCGTGTCTAGGGTTCTAACGTCGTGTAGAAGCTTGAGGTCGCGTAAGTAGAATGCCACGTAGAACAGCGACATGAAACAGTTAACGGAATCAAACTGCGGTGGCGACGTAATCGTGATTACTCGATGATGCAATTATAGATATCTAATGATGTAATCTCTATTAACCAAGTAACTATTTGGCTACTAATCTTGGTAATTTTTTAAAATGCTAAAATTAATTTAACATTTATAATATTGAAGAGTATTTATATCTTGTTAAAACATTTACGATAACTCAATCTGTTTTCTGCTGATATTTATGACTTCTATTATCGTTGTAGTGTTCTGCGCATATGGGTAGCGCAATCTATGACATAATAGATGAAGGTGAGGCCTCAATGGAAGCTATAAGTGATAAGACAGCTGATGGTAGATCTATGATAAAGAGGCTCACTAACCAGCACTAACTTCAGAATCAGGTGTTCGTCGTATGAAGACTGCTTCCGGTGATTTTCTGAACCAATGTACAAATTAATAGTATTCGAAAGGGATTCAATTTTTAAATTTGTATCTAAACAGTTAGAACTTGGAAGCTTATGACTTAGTATGACTTATATTTGACAATGTACACCGCAGGTTCTAACTCGATAACCTATGTTGGCTATTCGTGCAATGAAGTCATTCGTCGCATTATATCATAATGATCTCGGTCCGCGTTTGAGTCAAATAAATTAATTAGGCAATCTCTAAATGATTTAAATAATCGCCCTTAATTTATTCGTTATTAATAAATAGAAAATAATCAAGGAATAGCTAATTATAAGCAATTAAATTAATTAAAAGTAATTGGTAATCACAAAAAACAAAACAATTAAAATTGAGTTAGACATGATATATCAACTTGTACTTTACCCCAGTTGTTGAGTAGTTTCGCTAGCCATCTGTAGGCAATATTCATCACAACAATGAGGATTGTGTATAGAATAGTGGGCACAAAGGTCAACATTGAACTGAATGTGGTCTTGTTCTTCCTAAGAGAGCAAAGGTCATAATTGGAGTTAGAGTAATTACTCCCTTAAAGGCTGGCGTAACCTTCGCAGTGTTTAAATGTAAAAGACAGGCAAAAATATGTCCACTAACATTCTAGATTTATAATGTAATACTATTTAGATAATATTTATATTTACATTTTCTATCAAATTTTAAAATAATGAGGCACGTGATAAAAAGACAATAAAGATAAACAAATTTAGATTTATTTTCTGAAATATTTTAAAATCTCAATTTTTTTCGAGTTTCTATCATTTTTATTGTATCTATACGGTTTATTTCTATATTTTAAATGATAGGTTATAATTATTTATATATATATATACATATAATTATAAATATATTATATATATATATATATGTATATATATATAATTAGAAAATTTCAACAATTCAACAATTTATAAAAGTGGGCAAAAGTTATCAGCGTTTAAAAAAATATAAAACAATATTTTAAGATACAAGCTTCTAAAGTTTTCATATTATTTTCTGATTATTAACTAAGAGTATTATCGATTATTACTTGTTTAATATATCATAATATGAGATATACAAAATTATGTAAATGATTATATAATAGTTATGTAGAGTATATTTTATGTGATATTTTAATATATTAATACAAACATATTATTATGTTTAAAATTTGTATTAAAACAATTTTTAATAAAAAATTCAATTTGTAGGTTATACCTTTTAAGGAGGTGAGTAGCGATATTGGTAATTAGATGAGAGATAAGTGAGTAGATCTATTGTATATGCTAGTTATTATAGTAGAGGTTAAAGGTCAGAGAGTATGAATTTAACTATTGAGTATTATTTGAATGGTTTAGAATTTCTAGATAGAAAATATTCAAAGTAGTTCTTCTAATGAATTCTAATGAATTACACTAAATATCAAATTTCCAATTAAGGTTTATTAAAAAAAGTAGTATTTTATAAAAGGAATATTCTAGTCAATAATTTATTGTAATATTTTAACTTTTGATAAAATATCGTAAATTAATCTATCTATTAAAAATGTTTTCGATGTTATAAATAATAATCAATATTTAATATATATGAAAACTGTAAATGAATATCGCTATTAGATCCTATGTGAACATATGGAGGTGCTATACATGGTCTATAGGGATTATAGGGTTTAGGATTTAGGATCTATAGAGTTTATGGGGCTTAGGGTTTATAGGTTGACAACTATCGTATATTTTATGTCATCATTTTAATGTTTTAAAAATTTGTTTACTAATAATGATAACATTAAATAATATTTAAAAATGGTTAAGTAGGTAAGAAGGAAGTCGGAAGTAGAGGGGTAAAAAGGGGTTCAATGAGTTCAAAAGTTGCACGTTTATATGTGTAAAGGAAACCAGAGCTAAAGTATATATATAACATAAGAATTAAGGGGATAGTTGGAGATTATGCTTACGTAGAAGATTAGGGCAAGAGTTCAATTGGGGTCGAATACAAACTCGTAATATCGATTGACGGCAAACTGGTACTCGAAGTAGTAGAGCATAATAAAAAAAGCAGACACCAGACAAAGAAACACAATAGGGAGGCTGACAAAGTAGAGACGCATCATCCGATAAGTTTTGCTGTTGGGGTACAGGTGCGAGGTTAAGGGTACATGAGTTACAATGGGGTCTAGGGTTAAGATGGTGTTAAGCGTTAAGGAATGAGATGCATATGGATTAGGAATTTGGTGTTGCGGATTTGGACCTTACATTGTGTGGGCATAACACTCAAAATATTAATGGAGTGAGGTTATAATCTATAAATAGATGTAGACGTATCGGGATGTATGGAGCTAAGGACATGTGGATTAGTATTATGAGGGGTAGAAGCAAGTATGAAGATATAGGAGCAGTGATGGTATTGGATATAGAGGAGGTAAACAATTGAGGTTTAGAGGTTTGTGGGAATATGGAATATGGTGGGGAATAGGGAGTGGGGATATAGCTAAAGGTGTGGGGAGTGGGGATATAGATATGAGGGTAGCGATAAGATGATATATAGGGTTTTGTGAAGTTAAAGGTAATTTAGTGGTTAAGTGTTTGTATAGTTAAGTTTAGGCACAGTTTGAACTCTGACCTATAGTAAGGTTCGTTTCGTCCGGTTACGGGGTTCACACTCATGGCCCCGTAGTATTCGGGTCTCGCCTCTTCAAACATCAGCGAATTCAGCGTACCCCACTTGTACTCTAGCGTCGACGAGTACCTAATGAGTAGGGAGTACCCCATTAGTAGGGAGTACTTAACGAGTAGGGAGTACCTGATGAGTAGGGAGTACCTAATGAGTAATGAGTACTCCATTAGTAGGGAGTACCTAACGAGTAGGGAGTACCTAATGAGTAGGGAGTACCTAACGAGTAGGGAGTACCTAACGAGTAGGGAGTACCTAATGAGTAGGGAGTACCTAATGAGTAGGGAGTACTCTAAACATTCTTTTCGAAACAAGATACTAGGATTGCATATTCGTAGAAGGTATTGAATGGAACATAAAAGTTATCGTAGCAATGCAATAAATAGGTCGGGAGGAATGATTTCGCCAAATCTGTTTACTGAGGTCTTACAAATGAATAAGAACAATTATATTGACTTCGAATTGAGAATAAACATGGCTACTGATAATCTGAAATAATCTTAAAAACCTTAAAAATTTCCTTAAAAATGAATTTACACATTAATACATTATTAGAGAAGAGTTTGAGAATTTTAGATAAGAGGAACATATATTTGAAACTCAGAATTTCCTTCGAGTGAGATTAATGTGAATTAAAAACCTTTTCCAACATTCAAACATGATCGTTGACCAGACCAATATCAAAGCGGACATCAAGATTTGCAGTTGATGCGTTAGAGGAAAAATGAAGAAAATGATGCTGTAAATGCAAATTAAAACTTTCAACGATTTAGAGAAATATATTTAGTTTATATTTATAAATTACGAGGAGAAATCTTAGCATTAATTGAAACAAAGTGTATTATAATATTATAGTGGACAATTTTACATTCAAAATGAAATGGATATATCATTTAGAAATACTCATAAGGATGAAATGATTTGGAGGTTTACCAGGATAGACATTGATCTAGTTATGGAGATAATGATAAGGAGGAAGTAGATGAGACTATACTATTGTTTAAGTCTGAGGAGGTAGGGGAACGTGTACCATTTAGATCTGCTGATGCTTTAATTCGAGTGACATTATTATAACATTTTAACCACAATAGATACAAAATCAAACTCGGTTAATTTCAAATTAAATTACATGCAGATTGAAATTAAAAATTTATTTCATAAATGGGTTAACAAAGATAAAAAACTTGTTTAAAAATTGTGATCGAGTGAGGTCTTGAGTAAAAGATATTTAGGGTGAGGTGAAGGGCGTAACTGGTTAGATTAAGGTAACCTTATAAGGGAGGGGAATATCAACATCATCGTATAAAATTCGAGGAAAGCAAAATAAATTGCAACCGTTGATCCGAAATAGGAACAAATCTCGTCTGCAGTTAGTAGGTAAATAAGCGTTGGGGATGTAAAAGGCAAATTGTTACGATAATTAGTAAATGTAATTATTTGTAAGCAACTCATATTGAAGGAATATAATTTAATACAACGTTACAAAATAATTATTTTTTCAAAACGAAACATAAAGCTTAAAAATACACTTTTTATGAAAATATTTTATTTATTAAAAATTAATTTTTATTATTTTATTAATTATTTATTTATTTTTTATTAACAATTCCACAAAATGAAAATAGTGAAAACATTTTTGTGGAAGTAAGTTAGAGAGAGAGATAGAGTATGAAATAAGAAAACATACTGAGTGGTTGGGTAAGGTTCATAGTTAGGATCCATCCATCTTTCAGTTTTTTCAGTTCCGGAGAATTGTGTAGAGGAAATAAATTGGTGATGGTACCGGTGTTCATTAGGTGGGGTACTGGGGATGAGGAATAGAGGTTTTAGGGTGAGGGTTAGTGAGTAGAGGGTAGCGCTATATAGGTCAGTTAATGAGCAGTCTCGAGGTATTGGTGGTTAGTTTGGTGACTTCTTATATAAAAAGTCTTGCTTCTGATAACGGGTTTTATGTAATTGTGGATAAGAAAAGGTCATTTGATGAGAATAAGGAATATTTAGAAATATCACTAAATCATAATCAATAATGCGTTATGGCCAATTGGCGATTACTAACATATTGGTCAATTGACCACAATTAGTTTATTGGTCAATTGACCCCTACCCACCTATGCATTGTCCGTCGTAAAGATCTTCGGTGCCCTCTACATCGCAATAACTGTACCGCAACGAACATAACTTCTCGAGGATGATGCGTTGCTTTTCCGACGTTGTAAACAAATCTTGGTTGACGTCTAAGGTGCAAGTTCTCAAACTCAAGACTACGATTTAGAGGTCGTGGTACCCGGTCGACAAAGGAGAGATAATAGGCGATGCCGAATGAGAATACAAACGTGAGAGAAATAGATAACAGGGATGGGATGTAATGCCTTCATATACGCGAACATTGCACCAATTTCTTACACCAGAACTACTTCTCTAACGGATCCACTGCCTCCTTATATAATAAATACCAGCTTACTCACTTTTCTCCCATCCGTACATCAAAACAATAATACAATCTCATTCTACTACTTCCCCCAGCTCTTATATTATCCCCATACCTTGATCGATACCTTTCCTAATACCTAGGCCGATATGCCTACCCCCATACTACCCCCAGCCTACCCCCAGCCTACTCCCGACCCATTCCAGTTACTCCATAACCCACTCCGTGGCCTCTATACCCTAAAGCGAAAACACCGACCGCTGTGCTTGAAGCAGAGTTGATCCGCAAATAGAAATTCCTTGTAGGTTCCATCCGAGTGCTCCTTCTTCAGCTCAAGAATCTCTGCCATGATTGCGAGCTCCCTCTTCTCGGCGCCAACGTGAAACATTCGACCCTGCGATGACGAAATGTAGAGTTTGTGTTCTTTACGCGCAGGAAGAGCATAGGGTTTCGTTATACGGTAGTATGGGTTTACGTGGGGTTGACGACGACATATGATCGTAGGGTTTAACTTGGAGTTAATACCACACGGGCTGTATGTAGCTATGGGTTATGGGATCAACTGAGGAGAGGGGACAGGCTTAAGCAGACACATAATGGGGGCTATCTTTTCGAATTTGCATCTTCGCTCCACGACACGGGGCACCTCCTTTACACCGACTACGAGTGTAAAAGGTAAAGGTAACCTTTTCACTAGAGGGTCTCTGCACCTCCACTACGAGACACTGGGCACCTCCTTTACACCGACTAGCGGTCAGCACCTCCTTTAGCCAATCGACGAGCGCCGCGGGAGTGGACGAAGAGAACTCCACCACCACTTGGCTGGCGAAGAGATCTTGGCTGCACTGCGCCGCCGAATCATGTCCGGAGAACACTCCGACATCGGAATCTGGGTAATGGGTGAACGTCGTGAGAGGGATGCGATTAGAACTAGAATCTGAGGAGAGGTCGGAAAGGAGAGGTTGGAAAGGAGTGGTAGGAAAGGAGAGGTTGGAAAGGAGAGGTTGGAAAGGAGTGGTTGGTAAGGAGTGGTTGGAAAGGAGAGGTTGGAAAGGAGATGTTTGAAAGGAGAGGTTGGAAAGGAGATGTTGGAAAGGAGAGGTTGGAAAGGAGTGGTAGGAAAGGAGTGGTTGGAAAGGAGAGGTTGGAAAGTAGTGGTTGGAAAGGAGTGGTAGGAAAGGAGAGGTTGGAAAGGAGATGTTGGAAAGGAGTGGTTGGAAAGGAGTGGTAGGAAATGAGAGGATGGAAAGGAGTTCAGACAGACGTTTGATTAGGCTCGGTTGTTGTGAAATCGTCAGGTTTGTAAATGTGAGGTTATAAGCGGTATTCAAATCAATATATCAGTTATGGTTTACTCTTTAGAAACAATATAATAATGCAGGTCAAACAATATAAACTTCTAACAATGGGTCTATTATTGTATATTACAATCGGTTAATGTGTAATCCATTTAATTTTCATTCACTAAACAAGATTCGACCAACGATGGCATATATAATATATTATTATACATATTAATAGTAATAATAATCTGTAAATCTGAGTAGTACCATTTGGTATAAAACCCCTGTGCGAGATGAATAACAGTGATATTTTGAAAAAGATATAATCAAGAATAATTCAAATTTTTTATATTATCATCTGCACATTATTATTATTATTATTATTATTATTAGTATATAATTATTGTATATTATTAGTGTTTTATTATATAGGGTTAATAATACATAATATTATACTTAGTTAAAGTATATGAGCTTTTTTGATATGATTATTATCATACACATGTGATATATATACATTATAAAAATAAAAACATGAATAATATAGGTAAAGTTTAATCAAATGACACAAGACAATAATATACACACATTATTAAAATGTATGTATCAAGGGGAGCACTGTAGGGTGTCAATATCATTAAAATAGGTTGCCACTAAACATATATAAAAGTATATATATACATAAAGTATATATATATATATTTATTATAGATTGATAGATTACACTACGCATAGAAAGATAGTATACATAAACATTTATTTGTTATTCAATAATTGCTGGACCTTTGAAATGTGAGGAATGGCACAGTGGCAAAAAACTTATTAAACATGATAATTAGTAGATATTTATATATATACATACGTACACACATACATACATACACACATACACACATACATACATACACACAAGCACACATACATACATACATACATACACACATGCACACATACATACATACACACATACACACATACATACATACATACACACAAGCACACATACATACATACATACATACACACATACACACATACATACATACACACATACATACATACTAAGTGTTCATCCCCAAACGACCCCC
>OZ038318.1:6717063-6728546 GCA_964035775.1 Osedax frankpressi
ATCATTTGATTTATCTGTTATTTTTTTTGATGAATCTAATATATTTTAGCCTATACCCCCAAAGTGATAAGTATTCATATGCAAGTGATTAGATTTTTGCATGTAGTCTCGATGAAGAATATAGGTATTGTATCCTCGTGCACTAATTTATTTGTGCAGTTTGAATAAAATGTATAAGAAAATGCTGTTATTTTAATTTTTATTTAAAAAAAATAATATAACATAATTTGAACAGCTGTCACTATTAAAAAGATACATTACATAGTATATTACATAATATATTAAATAACATAGTACATTATATAACGTAATAGATAACATAGTACACTATATAACGTAATGGATAACATAGTACATAATATAATGGTATTAATAATTTAACATAATTAAAATATTAGGATTTATTTAGTTTCATGAAATTTTTGCATTATCAATTTCAGTCTAAAAAAGAAAAGAATAAAATAACAAAAGTATATATAGTTCTATATAATATTAGTATATATATATATATATATATATATATATATATATATATATATTATAATACAATATTACAATCATATACAAAATCAGATAGAATTTATATCCATTAAATATATTATTATAATAATTTTAACATACTATGAGAAGCCTATTTATTCATATAAGTTATATGATTATTGTATATTATATAAAGTTATTACAAATGTATATAATATAATATATAGAAATTAATATATGATATTTTCCGATATTTTAAACTCATTTGTTTATGGATTTCTGATATCGATGATGCATTTTATGTAAAAGTTTAAAATATTATAAACATAATAGTAATACACCATAATATAAATTACGACCTAAATTACGATATGTTAATGTATGCTATATTACTTGATATAATATACATTATTTTTAATATACAAGTCTTGAAAGATTGAACTATCGCGCAATACTGATATATATATCACCGAACCACCACAATATGTGACACACTGTTGTATATTTACATTAATAATTCGTGGTATTTGTTTGTGAGCTATATAGAATATATATTATAATTTTTAGAATCTAAAAAATTGTAAAATTTAACAATAATAATACATATTAACCTTTTAATTAACAAAATTTGACATATAAAAACAATAGTTAGTTAATAAACTAAACATAAAATTCAATTGTATGAATGTAAATTTTTTTTAAAAAATATCACAAATAAAGCAGATCATATTTTTAATTTTTCATATTTAATATATCTATAATCAGTGAATTACCACTGATAATCACCATGACAACCACTTATATATTTTAAATTTAATATAAGGGTAAACGGAAAATAGATTAAGGTGTAAAAAATGTGATTAATAGGGATACTCGTACTAGTATAATATGAATAATTATAGAATTGTGTATATATTATATAATACATGTTGTAGGAAGTATATTAAAGTAATCAGATACTACATATAATATAAGGATATCCCTTATACTAAATGCATATATATGTATATTTAATACAGGTAATTTCAAGAAATATAGTACATATTTAAAATAATGGAGTTCCTATATATGCTTATAGATATTTGAATATATATATTAATGTTATTAATTAATAGTATTTGTAAAGGACGAGATATTAAATTGTACTCTACAATTTTTATATGCATATGTTTTCATGTAACGTACTGTTTTAATATTGGTTTACCTCAAGAGTATATTTTTTAATTTATAGCCATGATTACCTATTGGTATCTCTGGGTAACCTTGGAATAAAGTATAGATCAATTGCAGCTAAAGATGTATTTGTAACTATACGTACTCAACACAACATAATGTTCTCACCACGAAGAGCATCTCCTAATTAGATCTCCTTTGAAGTTGCAGATTGTAACTTATTCAAATATTAATTTATACGATGTGATTAGTTATATTAATAGGTTTAATCACCATTATTTCAGTCTATTACGGCAGGAATATTAATAGAAGTCAACTAGTTTGTAGTATGCGACCATATATATATATATATATATGTATATATATATATATATATATATATATATATATATATATATATATATAAACATTCATTGATGACATTAATATATTTTATATAAAACAATTTATTTAACAATAAAGTTTAACTGCTGCATGTTACATTCTCCCTCTCCAAGCTAAACTACATTAAATAATAATCGTCTTGTACACGACGAGTTAACATTCTTCTCGCTACTCTGTGACTCGTCGGCGAGATCTAAACAAAACGATGACTCATAATCATTGTTTCTCCGCGAACGCAGTGAAAATCTTCTCGAGTGAAGTCTGCGCCAGACTGTAGTCTTGGACTCGGAACTCTTGGTCGTGTTGTATGCGTTGCATGAGTTTGAACATGGACGCCCAAGTGATGTTGGCTTTGGGTAGCGTGAACGTCAACTGCGGAGTGATCGAGTTGGCTTAAAGAGGCAATCACGAACGGGAGACAGGAAAGTGTAAGAAATGGAGTTATAATTAAAGATATGTGTTCGTTATGGTGGATTTAATCGAAGATCTTTTTTTCTAGAATGAACGGACGAGAGATATACGAATTTGATTTAAGGCTAGGGTTAATGAAAAAGTCTTATACAATAAGAACTTATACTACTATAAGTATATACTACTATACTACTACTACTACTACTACTACAATATGAGTGTAGAGAAACTTAAAGAAAAGTAAGAACAGTAATAATGCAGTTATTAAATGCATCTAATATCACATCCAAATAATACTAAATATCATCGTGCCATGTTTTAAATACAATACTAACTACATCCTCTATTCAAACAAACATACACACACACACATAGACACATGCACACACACACATATACACTCCCACACACATACACACTCCCACACACATACATCCCCACATACAGCACGTTATACATCACCACACCACACGCACCGTCATATACCTCACCAAACCACACAAATCCTCTTGACTAACGGAAGCGCCGTACTCGCTGTTCAGGGTACACCCCTTGATCTCAGCCTTCAGACATTCCATTAGGTGAATTTTACTCTCTAAGGTGTAATTGTACGATTGCTGAATTTTCAACAGGTATGTGTTGGCGAATCTGTGATTTTCAAAAGCAGGGTAAATGAACACAGGTTATAAGGTAGGGAAAGATACCTCTACATATATAAATAGAAAACCTTACACAATCTCACTTAGATTATTACAAACATTGTGTGGTATTTTATACTGTACTTACGCTGTACACTGAACACTGTACGATGTACACTGTACAGTGTACAGTGTACATCGTACCTCATATATTACTGTAAAGTATACAGTGCACTTGCCGTACATTGTATAGATGTTGTAATATGCGAATATAATGCAAGTATAACTTTATTCCAACGCACCAGGTTGTATTAATACAAATGCACATTATGACTGTCAATAAGCCTCTATATATCTCTCTATGTATATATATATATATATATATATATATATATATATATATATATATATATATGTATATATATAACTTTTTCTTAAGATGTTGAGGACTCCCCAGGCAAACAAAACGCCCCTTTACCATTATCACAAGTCTTTCGCATAGACTCTCACATTCTTCCATACTGTTCGTGAAAATTGAGTATTGGTAAATTGAATTAATTAATTAATTTATTTATATATATATATATATATATATATATATATATATTACAACAAATTATTTTTCTTGTCCATAAAAAAAATATTATAAATAAATATTTAGAAAACGAAAATTAATAAAATGTCACCAAACAAAATATATAAATGAATTAAATATAGTAATTGACACAAGCGACAACAATTAATATGAATCTATTTTATACAAAAACAGATCAAATTAAGGAATCAAAAATAATTGAATACATATAAAAATTAACTAAATATATTTATTACCAAAAATAATATATTATCAGGTTTTCAATTTTAATACTGCCATACAATTTAAACTATCTTTTTGAGAGGATAGGACTAGTACTAGTGTTAAGTATTAAGTCGTTTATTTATTATATATAAAATAAATATCTACAACACATTGAAATATGATCAGACTACTATTTGTTAATGACACAAACCTAATTGTTATGGAAACACTTTATATGATTAAAAAAAAAATATATAGATTAATTAATTATATATGCTTTTAGAAATTATCTAGCCTATAATATAGTATAATATAATATAGTATAATATAATATAGTATAATATAATATAGTATAATATAATATAGTATAATATAATATAGTATAATATAATATAGTATAATATAATATAGTATAATATAATATATTATAATATAATATAGTATAATATAATATAGTATAATATAATATAGTATAATATAATATAGTATAATATAATATAGTATAATATAATATAGTATAATATAATATAGTATAATATAATATAGTATAATATAATATAGTATAATATAATATAGTATAATATAATATAGTATAATATAATATAGTATAATATAATATAGTATAATATAATATAGTATAATATAATATAGTATAATATAATATAGTATAATATAATATAGTATAATATAATATAGTATAATATAATATAGTATAATATAATATAGTATAATATAATATAGTATAATATAATATAGTATAATATAATATAGTATAATATAATATAGTATAATATAATATAGTATAATATAATATAGTATAATATAATATAGTATAATATAATATAGTATAATATAATATAGTATAATATAATATAGTATAATATAATATAATATCACAACATATATTTAGACCAACTTACATTAATGTTATGAAATATTAGGAATATAAATTTGAATAAAATATTAATATCTGCACTAATGGCGATAATTAATTACATTTTATTGGTTTAATTCTTGATGACAAATTAAATGTTTCTTTAATATTATACCATCTTGAGTATCATTTGAATTACATGATATTTCACATGAGGAAATACTATGATGAGTATTTGATTTCACATATTGATATGCATCCAGAATCCAACTTAACGAAATATCTTTAACGTGAAAATCTTGTAAGACTAATACAAATTGTTGTATTGAATACTTACTGTAACTATATTATTTTATTATTTTAAGTGATGTGATATTTCCTCCTTATTTTGTATTTTAACTTTCAGTGTGAGAATATTATATAACTTTTTATTTTTTTATTATCATCAAATTGGCAATAATTTTAATTTTCCTAATTCACAATAAATGATTTCTATTTGAATAAATAAAACTCCAAATTTATATACGATTTTGTATTTATTAACTGTAAAATTGTTCTAAAATTTTAAATTTTAACACAATTATTGATCTTATTATATTCTTATTGTTTTAAACCATATCAATTCACTTTATCTATATAACTAATTACGTATATGTTATACTTTCAACAAATTATCTTTATTTAACTAACTAGAACGCATATTAACAAATCATTTTTATATTCCTTTTTTTTGTTATATTTTATTTAACATTATTATTTTGTAATTGAAAATGATGACTTCTATGGAAGTCAGCTGCACACCGTTAAATTTATTTATTTATATTTTACAGCTTTTAAATTTGTCTACAAGGTTTACTGATTTTAAAATTATGTATATTCCCTGTGGATACAATTTTTATATTTTTATCTTTTATATTAAATACCGGAGTGGAAAGGTGAATATATAAGTCACGATTTGTATCTTACGGAATGTGTTCACTATTTATGAATAGCTTATATATATATATATGTATATATATATATATATATACATATATATGTATATATATATGTATACATATATATACTTATAAATATGTATATTATATGATGACATCTATATAACCTGTGAGATGACAAAATTATTGTTTTACCAGATCTGACGAAATTCTCCATAGTTTTCCAGGCTTCTCTGTAATTATTATATACTTAAATGAATGTATGGTTACAGTTAATAGAAACATTACTTTTTTTGCATAGCACACAATTAAAGATATTAATTAAAGATATTAAATATATTATTACGATATCTCTCTAAAAATAAGTTGATATAGAGAGCTACTAACGTCGTATTATATGTTATGATAGTACCAAATTAATCCAAGTTTTATATATAATTTTTAATTTCAAATATAGTTTTGAAATTTCATTATATATTTATATATAGAATTTATTATTTATATAAAAACGAAATTGTATTTTTATAAACACATATTCGTCAGCATCGAAATTAATGTAAATGTAACTTCACATAATATATCTTTTCTTCGGAAAACCATTTTCTTATTATACCATATCTATTTTAATTCTAGTCATATATAATTATATATAATTAGCTTAATTTAGTCGTATATACATAATGTCATTCGTTATTTGTGCAACAATTAATATGTTCAATATAGTAACTATATTTATACAAAAAGAAATCTGATAATCTTTAATATCACTAAATATTTGAAATACCGAATGTAATTTAATGTTAATTATATTATATTAATTATTATCATAGATTTATAATTTTCGAAAACATTCATGGAAAATTATAAATCTACGATTATATATATTAATAATAATTATAAATTTGATCGGCTTTAACATACATTAAAGATTGCAGATATTCAATATAATATATCAAATATAGCCAATATTTAGTATGATGAATTCGTAGTTTAACCTTCTGGCGAAAGGATCAAGTCCGCAGGTCGGTTCATCGAGGAACACAATTTCAGGATCACCAATCAAAGCGATAGCGGTGCAAAGTTTTCTTTTATTTCCTCCGCTGCAAGATGGTCTAAATGATAAATAACTAAAGAACGACTATAATAATTCCAATAATGCTATTTTCTACATAACTCTTAAATCAATTCAAATAGATTTATTTTAAATATTTGAATGATGAAAAATTAAATAAATAATTTAACATTTTTTAAAATCATTTATATACTTTATAAAAATCACCATTTCACAAAAGTATTAATAACGTATAAGATAACAGCTTTTAATTCATATTTGAAAATAATAATTTATATCTTATAACTGAAATAAGTCATTTATAGTATAAACTAAAATGATTTATTTAAAAAAATGACGAATTCAATTATTTGGCTAGAACTTAATTTAATTAAGTATTTAATTAATATTTATATTGTAAAATTTAGTTTTTATATTTACAGGTTTTATATTAAATTATAGATGTAATAACTGCAATATAAATATTGACTATAAGTTATCATTTCTAGGAAGGATACTTATGAAACGTCTGTTAGTCTATTTATTTAGAGGATATCTGCATCTCTGGTCTACCTAAGTCTATGTGTAGTGACGGTTTCGAATTTAGTGAGTTGCAGTGAATTCAGGAGTCTTTTGATCTCGGACTCACGAGTAGGTTTGTCTTCGATACCTGTGCGTAGAGAGATATGTGGAACGAATAAAGTAGTATTGGTAAGTACTTGAGTATGCGTTGGATACATCAACATACCTCATACGGGTTCGCATTAGAGACTGCAATATATGTAAACATAACTAATAGTTAATTTGATTTGTTAAGATTAATAATTAGCATTAAAATAGAGATAAAATAAACATTTCAATTTAAGTAAACATTTCATGGAATTGGAAAATTAAAATATTGATACTCTGTATCAAGACTTGTAATCTCTATTTATCATCGTCTTTGGATACTATTTGGGGACATTATTATCACTGGAAGGTGAAGTTATCACAATAGATATTAATGAATTCATTAATAATTATATTAAATAATTAGTTTGCATAACCTTTCAGCAATGCATAATACTCCAGGGTTTCATAGCATGACATGTAATCCAGAATATTGTTAGTCTGGGGACAGTATCCGAGACTCGTATATGCCTTGGGGTAGGGGAGTAGCTTAGTGGGAATGCGTTACTTGGCAGGTGAGATAATTAATATGTAAATCGGTAGGGCTAATGCGTACTTCACCTGACGTAATATAATAATGGTTATGTTCTAAGCGGACAATCATAAATCCACCAAATATAAACAAATCGTTAAAAATAGGAATCTCAAAATTATTATTATCTAAAAATAAAATGTTATATTTATGTAAAATCTATTTCATCCACCAACAATGTCCTCAGATTAATGATCATATCATTGTTACTCCCGTTAACAGACAAACTACATATCCCTATGTTAACATAACATAACAATATACTCCTTTATTCTATACACCCATATATCAATATTACACCGATATAATATTCTATATTGTTCAAAATCCCGACTCTACTTCCAAACTTTAAAGATTTAAAAATTCCCTAATAAGATATATATTTAGAATATAGGTTTTATTATAACTAATTACTACTAGATCCGTTTCTACCAACTTCGTATCCAACAGCGCCGCTAAATCTTTACATCCCCTACGCCATCGATTTACATCCTCCAGAAAAATTAAAGATCATCATTCGTTCTCCCAAAATTACACTCAATAATTGCTTCGTCACCACTTGCCATTCCTTAACTCTCATCTCTCCAACTTTGCCTCTCAAACTTAAGCTACCCCAACTTTCTCACCGACATTTCCCTCCATTTCTACTTGTTCCTCCCCAACTTTATGCTTCCCAACTTGTTCTTCCATTAGCGCCCTAACTGTTTCCTCCCGTAACTATAATACGATTATCGGTCATAACCCCTGCCTACTAACTCCTTCCGCACTAACTCATTCCCAACTAACCTCGTGTGATTCCTTATCTATGTCGAATCCGTTAACATAAACTCTCCCGCCAGAAATACGCGTGGTGCCGGTCAACATGTCAAATATGCAGCTCTTACCTGAAGTGTTGATTGTGAATATATATATATATATATATATATATATATATATATATATATATATATATATATTAATTTGTATACACATATATACATTTAAATTTACATTGTACACTGTACATTTACATAGGATTCTCTAAATATCCAAATACAATATATATTTGCATATTACTATGTGTGTTCATATATGTGTATAGTACATTGACGATGGTATCAGAATAATAATCTCAGAGATTCTAAAATCGAATTGTACTAAATTGCATACTCATAATATTAAATGAACTTAATAAATACAAACATTAGATTATAAGATTCTCAAGTACTATTATGAATATATTTGTTTCCATTGTTTCCATTATATAATATATTATTTTCTTATTGTCTTATTTTCTTAACGAGAAATCTATATTATTGTCCTAACCCCATTCAACAATTAATAATGATAATGATAATACTAATTTTGAATATTTTCTATATGGTCATATTGCAACAGTGTTTATTTAAACTTTAAGAGTTGTAATTACGCTACGTGGGCTATTAGATACTTAATGCCAATAGGAAAGTTTGTCACCTGCTCCGTTGACGCCGAGTAGTCCAAATAACTGACCCTTTGCGACCGAAATGTAAACGTTATTTACGGCAACCCGACCGAATCCGAAATCCTACGTAATGATGATGTAATAGTTGAAAATTACGATCTAGATAAACAAAAGTGAAG
This sequence comes from Osedax frankpressi, assembly GCA_964035775.1. NCBI lineage: Eukaryota > Metazoa > Annelida > Polychaeta > Sabellida > Siboglinidae > Osedax > Osedax frankpressi. The sequence continues at coordinate 6,726,615 of OZ038318.1, forward strand.
TCAACGAAATATAAATGCCGAGATTGGTATGAAGGTATGGGGCTGATTAGTGAAGTATGTTCACTTTTGGAATTTGCTACTGGAATAGTTACCAGTGTTGATGTGGTGTGCTTAATGTAAATTGCGGTGGTTGTGTGAGTGGTTGTGTGAGTGGTTGTGTGAGTGGTTGTGTGAGTGGTTGTATGAGTGGTTGTGTGAGTGGTGTGGATATAGCTATGCAATACGTGTGATATGGGTGTGATAGTGGATACGGTAACGGTAGTGGATTGGAGATTGTTATGGGTGTTTGAGTGAATATAGTTGGTGTGGTTATAGTAACTTATTGGTATAGTAAATGGTAATGCTTTTAGAGTTATAGTGTGAATGGGGTGTGATCAGGTTCATGTATGCTGTGACTTTATTAGACTATGGTGGTTAGTGCGACTTTGGGAATGAATATGGGAGTACAAATCAGTCTTACATTCTGTGGACAAAGAGAGTAGTAATTTGTAAGGAGAATGTTAGTTAAAGTTTTGATATGTAATTAAGACAATCACTATTTACATATTCAGTGATAAAGTTTCACTAGGATTATTTGGAACCTTAGTTGCACCCTTCATTACCACGGCGAAGTTTTTGAAATTTTCCTCAGGCATCGATTGTATCTTCATCTTCTCATTTATTACATCTATATCTGCATTGGTTTGTTCCGTTCCTGTCATCGAGTGTGTATTTATTTATCTATCTACCCTCTCTCTCTCTCTCTCTCTCTCTCTCTCTCTCTCTCTCTCTCTCTCTCTCTCTCTCTCTCTCTCTCTCTCTCTCTCTCTCTCTCTCTCTCTCTCTCTCTCTCTCTCTCTCTCTCTCTCTCTCTCTCTCTCTCTCTCTCTCTCTCTCTCTCTCTCTCTCTCTCTCTCTCTCTCTCTCTCTCTCTCTCCCTCTCTCTCTCTCTCTCTCTCTCTCTCTCCCCTCTCCCTCTCCCTCTCCTCCCTCCCCTCCCCTCCCCCTCCCCTATCCCTCCCCTCACTCTCCCTCTCCCTCTCCCTAGCTCCCTCCCTGGTTCCCTCCCTGGCTCCCTCCCTGGCTCCCTCCCCTCTTTCCCCTCTCCCTCTTTCCCTCTCCCTCTCCCTCCCCTCTCCTCCCTCCCCTCCTCCCTCCCCTCCCCTCCCCTCTCCCTCTCCCTCCCCCTCCCCCTTACTCTCCCTCTCCATCTCCCTCTCCCTCCTCCCTCCCTGACTCCCTCCCTGGCTCCCTTCCCTCTTTCCCTCTATTCCTCTCTCCCTCTCTCGCCCCTCTCACTCCCTCCCTCAACTCTCTCCCTCCCTCCTTCCATTCCACCATCCCTCCCCTTCCCCTCTCCCTCTCACTCACTCCCTCTCACCCCCCTCCCTTCCTCCATTGCTCCCTTCCTCCCTCCACTCTCTCCCTTCCTTCCTCTTTCTTTCCCACTTGCCCCTCCCCCTTAACCTAATCAAAACAACGGAATCACCTGTATTTATATTGAAGGGTAGCGAGATACATTTGTATTCGATGAGTAGAAGTAACAGTGTACATGCTGAGAACATAACAGCACATCCGATGAGATATTCTCCTTGTGAGAAAAGGTGTAAAAGTCGTTAATTTGAAGAATTGGAAGACGAAATAAAGGTCAGCTTGACTACAAACGAGAAAGAAGAGGTTCTTAGCTATTAAATAGAAATGCTCTGAGATCGAGGTTAGATTAGAATGGCCGCTATTATTCAATGAAGTGGATGTTGGTGTATAGATTTTAAAAGAGAAAGTGTTAAAAACTGGTAGAGATTACCTTGAACATTATTACCATAGGGAAGGGGCATTAGGTGGAGGTAATGACATTTAAATGGGAAGGCATGACAAACTTATTATATCCTCACTCGTATACACTCACTTGCATACCCTGTTCCCTACTCCCACCGTACTCCACCTACCCCACTA
>OZ038318.1:6733746-6767833 GCA_964035775.1 Osedax frankpressi
GTAGTAGTAGTAGTAATAGTTGCCCAATCTTTAGTCATAAGAAATGAAATATAGATATCGATTTCGTACAGAATACTTAATTATATTCGTATAACTCATTCTTATGAATAATTCGATTGCGAGATCAATAATATATATATAATCGGTGTATAATTAAAAAATGTGTTTTAATATAAAATGTGAGTAGTAAAGGTATGACTAGTATTAGAATACACTCTATATTACAGAATGTAGATAACGTATAACTAACTGAAGCCGGAATAGATTTCCGCGCAAATATTCTTTGTTTCTAAATTAATTTGAAATCAGATTACGGAGAGCAGTTAATAGATATTTTTGCGGACCTACTTTTTATACCGACAATACGCATATCCGTGCTTTATCTACATGCATATGTATTTATGTAATATGATCTATATGATGCTAGAGTTTTTTTTATAATTCATCAATATATTTGTATTCTTAATATTAATTTTAATAATAGTGTTTCCATAGAAACAGATTTTTTATGAATATTTTTATTCACATAATAAACAATGAATACATCCCGTAATAAATTTATAAATAATTAACTCGATTTAATAATATTTAGATATGGATATTATATAGATATATATAAATAATTGATTTTGTGTTTTACTATACGGAATCAAAGTAAAGTACAGATTTATGAATTTAAGTATATTATTATTATAGAATTGCAATTCTATAAATAATAATTATATAAGCATGATTATTACAAAATCTAATGGTTTCATTATGATTGATAATAATAATTAATTAAATTTGTAATGAAGTAGTATGATTATTACTACATTGACTATATATTAATTTACTTGAGAATGTACAATATGAATCATACATTTAGAAAGTCTTTGATAAACAACTATATAAAAATTATTAAAATCCTGCTATTATAAAATAATTATAATGATCTTAAAATATAATTTATAATTTGTAATAATACATTAAATATTTTTAATACTACCCTTAAAATAATTAAAATAATTAAAGTATTATTAAATCGATTGAAATATTATAATTATAAAATAATAATAAAGTATATAAATAATTATATAAATAAGTATATAATAATTATATAAATAAATATATAAATAAGTATATAAATAAGTATATAAATAAGTATATAAATAAGTATATAAATAAGTATATAAATAAGTATATAAATAAATATATAAATAAGTATATAAATAAGTATATAAATAAGTATATAAATAAGTATATAAATAAGTATATAAATTAATATATAAATAAGTATATAAAATAAGTATATACCTAAATTAATAATAATATATATTTACTTACAGTAGTTAATAATGTTTATTTATTAATTGTTTTCATTGTTATTTTATAAAATCGATTATAATAAATCCTTATATATAAGTTTATTTAGATTTCATTTACTAAGATAACATTTATAGATATAATTGATCAATTCACTGAATACAAGTATATATGATTATATTTTATCAAACATATATTAACATTAATTATACATTATACTATTACAAATATCATTTTTAAATCAAACATTATTTTTAATTTAATTACATACCGAATGATTATATTAATGTATTAAAGTAATGTATAATGTATATTAATATATATATTAAAAAGTGCCATCTAAAGTAAATGAATTACTTTAATTGTTTAATTTCTTTGAATATATTAAATACCTATTTAAATTATATTAAAATTAAATTTATTTTAAAAATTATCTTAAAACTATTTATAATTCATAGATTTTAGATTTTAGATTTTTCAGAAATCATATTAATTTATCATCATAATATTATTTGTTATATTTATTCATTATATATATATATATATATATATATATATAATGAATAAATACAACATATAATGTAAATTTAATATATATATAATAAAGTCCTTGATAAAATATACCTTGTAAAATAGAAGGATTACAGTAGATTGCGACCTATTTTAATATGTGACTATTCCTCCTTCAAACAATTGACTCATCATGGCATATATAAAATTAAAAGAACACGGGTATATATTTATTTTATATGAAAATAAGCTATGTAATCTTTTAATTAAATTATGTTTAATTTCTTGTATCCTGAGTTTTTATTTATTATATTTATATTATGGTTATAGATTACCATAGAGGCTGAACAATTAAATCAATATGTAGATATTCTGAACAACAGACGATATACACCATATTAACGACCTACTTTAACTATGAATTAGCAACACACTATAGATTATGGCTCCTCAAGACAAGAAAATAAAAAATAGGGTGTGTGTATTATTTTATTAAAATATTTATTTTATAATATTAAAAATACATTCAATTATTTATTTCAATTTTATTACTTTATTTAATATAAGTTATTGGTGTCACATATGAGTGCGTGAAAATCATTTTAGAGATAATATTATTAATTTTATTAATTTTCTGTGACAACCATTGGTTTTACAATTTTTATCTTTTTTTTATTAACTTAATAATTCGTTTAATAATATAAATATATAAATTTATTTGAAAATATTCGATAACTATTTCAATTCCAGAAGTATCAATTAAGTATCAATGATTTTGAAATTATTCATAGATGTAAATATCTATAGTGATATGATTATATATATGTGTAATTATATTATGTCATATCAAATGTTGAATAGTGTATTACTATGTGAATTAGTATATAAATTATAAATTCAACTGCGAAAGAAGTTTTGTAAAGGATATACAAGATTCATTATAGAGTTCGTAAGAAATATATAATCCTTTTATTTTGGTTTCCTTCTTATTATATTTTTCCTTCGCCATATTATGCTCCTTATATAGAAGTATACTTCTCCTTCTTCTTTTCCATCTACATATATTTCTCCTTCTTATTCTATTAATAATTATGCTATAAACATTTCCTATTCCTATAATTATCTCCTTCTACTTATCCATTTACTTATCTATCACTAAACCCACTACTCATGCCTAACACTTTCCTGTCTCAGTATTGTCCTCCATTGCAATGTATTTCATCTACTCAAAGATTACTACTTATCTTAAACTATACTTTATATACTACTATTACCTCACTACCCATGTCTTTGCTCCCCGATAACTAACCACATAGCTTATGAATCGAATTACAAGTTATGGTGTTCTAGGCATCCAGTAATTTATGACAGCTAGATTTATTTATTCTGCGATAAGAAATGCTGCGAATATCTAATTAATATTCTTCTATTGTTGTGATAAGGGAAATAAACGCGTCATGTAAACGGATCTAAATCATTATACCATATTTGTAATTATTATTATTATCGTTATTGTTATTGAACGTTATCAAATATGTAATTCGTTATATTAGCTACCTCCAGGTATTCAGGTATAGTTTTCACCATTCTTAAATTAAATTCTCATGAAAATAATGCAGATGATATATACCTAGTTCATGTAAAGGTTATTAGTTACTTATCACTGATTGGCTAACAATATTGGCATCATATTTAACATCAATGGAATATATAACGTTGCTAAATTTGGTAAGTATATTGTTATTATATTGAAATAATGTTGATATTTATTTTTAAAAAGATCCAGTGACTCATTCCTACAGGAATATAGTATACATAGTATACGTATACGTATTTTTTTTAGATATTTTATTATTAATTTTAATCATGAATATAGATTTTCATCATATTAAATAGCAACCATCTAACTCAATTCATTTGCAATATTTTTAATCAATTTTACTTGGATTAAACTTGAGTATTACTTAGTTATAAATATTATATATAACCTTATAGATAAGTAAATAAAAATAATGTCCGACAACAATTTTTATTTCTACAATTTTATAATCAAATGAATCAACCATACAATTAAGATAGATATATTATATTACCATTATATATATATATATATATATATATATTATATCTCCTTGATATAGATATATTATTCTTGATTCCAAATATGCAGCTAGATAATATATATATATTTATATATATATATATATATATATATATATATATATTATGCTATAACACTTTATTATATATTTTATAATAATTTGATTTGAAGATTAAAATAAAGTAAGTATGCAATTGTTTGCATTACTCATATTATTTTGAATATATTAATATTAGAAACTTGATTGGATATTTAGTATATAATTTATGATATTTGTAGGAATTTAATTAATGAATGAATTAATTAATGAATGACACTGTTTACTTAGAATACATGAATTCGTAAAATTGTTCTATCTATCGATAGATAGGACCAGCTCACCTTAGGTAATACATACTATTGTCTTGTTGATACTTGTTTCCTTTGAAAACAGTTCCCTACTTTAAAAATAGGACATACTTTTGTAATACATAAAATAATAAGAAAAATTACATTTATAATGGATTAATAATGTACTAAGTATGTTAATGTATTAAAAATGTATATTATATTTTTGTATCATTTATTTTTGTTGAAATTGAAATTGTTCTAAATATTGTTAATAATGTAGACATGTTATTTACTTTATAATTAACATTAAGTAAATTGTATTTTAATGTTTATCAAATATCTAATGGTATACCCTATATGCATAACCCTATCAATATTGTGTCGCTATCTGATTATATTCTTACTATATGATATATTATAACCAACATATAAAATAATAGTTACATCCGCGATTATATTAAACTGAATGCCAATACGAATTGGTAAACTGTGCATTTACGATGTTGTTATTTTTTATTTATTTATCTTTCAATAAATAATAAAATTTAATAGCCTTAATTTCAAATACAGTTCCGTTAGCATAGTTCTCTTACGTCATAGTATTATTCTCTATTTTAAGATAGACGGCTGCATTCAACAGTCTACTTTAGCATGGCTATATATATACATATATATATATATATATATATATATATATATATATATATATATATATATATATATATATAGTTCGTAAATATTATGGAAAATAACAATTAATTTAAATATAAAATAATATATTATAAATTAGAGAAGTAAAATATACAAATAATTATAAACTGAATTTTATAATTTGCAAATGCTGATGTTTATATTTATAATAGTGAAGGCTAGACATTACCATTCATTTCTATTGAATTAACTTATTAAATAATTTGGTCCAGTTAAAGTTGTATAGCTATAGTTTCTAATTAATAATATTACCATTATTAATATAACTTGATAACAAATGTTTCCAGTATATACAGTATAATATTAGATACATAATAGTATATTTCGTTATTGTACCGAGTATTGGTATTTTTAATTAGGAATGCATAAATTTCCAGATCAAAAAAATCGATACCTGCTCGTTGACTGTAAATATAACAGTTTTAACATAATCAATATATACATATAGATCAAATGCAGCATGTGTCATCAAGTATCGCTGTTACTATTGTAAACTAGAATCAAAGCTATATTTTCTCAGTAGGTTTTCTTCAGCAGGTTTATTAATAATACGAATTCGCAGTATTTTGAATGAATTATTTATTATTTAACCTACACTGTTAGAAAAAATGATTTTCTATGAGTCGATTTCAGCTAGAAAACCCTTTCAATTTTTAAAAGGGTTTTTAATCGACTTTAAAACCATCTAACATTTATGAAGGGTTTTCTAGAGTTACGTTTAGCTGAAAACCCCTTTTAAAATAATAAACATTATAAAAGGTTTTCCAACTCATTAATTATTGAAATACTATTTTATATTATATATATATGAATTATTTTTCATACTAGACTAGTAATATACTCCTGAAATACTCTTTATACATTTAATTGTTCTAAAATAAGTTATCAAAAAATGTAATATTGTTTTTATACCAATACAATTTTTAAAGTTAGAATTAATAACTGTAAGTGGTTAGTATAAAACATATCCCATTTGTCGAGTAGACTATATATATAACAAACAAGGTGTATATTTCCTATACTATATCATACTAGTCTAATAATAATATATTGAATATTCAGGAATTATGTTATATAATATATATAAATATTTATTTTCCCTTTAATAAAATATTGAATATTCAAAATTTAAGTTATATAATATATATATTTATTTTTCTTTTATATATCCCAAATATCGATTAAATTATATATAATAAATAATGTAAATATTTTGTATATCATATCACACTAGTTTAATAATAAAATATTGAATATTCAGGAGTTATGTTATGTAATATATATATTTATTTTCCATATATTTGTAAATATTTGCCGAAAATATAAATCCTTATATTTGAATTCATTCTAATACTAGTGTTCATAACATATTTTATTTCTATATTATATCTATATATGGTATTTTTATTTTGTTATTATTATACAGTTCTTCAATATCTACAAATCAGTATAGTTATGAAATAAATTTAACAAATGGAAAGTAAGTTTAATTACAATTATTGAATCAAAATATTAAATAAAATTATAAACAATTTCAAAACAAATACATTTTTAACATTTTTAAATGGTGTACATATCTTATATGTGATATTAAAATATACAAAAATATATTTATACATTATAATTATTTTGTATCATTTATAGTGATTACAGAGAATTAAATGTATGGAATGCGTTAAAATGCAATAATGATCTCTTAATTATGCGTTAGTAATTATATTTATTATCTATGTTATATATTATATTTATATTAATGATATATCTATATATGATAAGATATAACATATATATTATATGAACTTGCACTACAATTTTAAATAACAACTTTTTCAGATGTCCAGATTTTACTTCTAGTGTAAAAGTTATGCTAGATTGTTTGCTATTAATTATCATAAAAAAGTGGATGTAAGAGAAATCAATCTAATAATGTCGAATATGTAGCGAGACAAAAATATAAATATTTAATAATTCTAGTTGGTAATTCTATAACTTTTTTATAGTATTTTGAAATATATTTCATATTTCATATAAAGAATAGTGATCACTCCGATATCTGAAAGAATTTCTAAATATATGGATATTATGAAACATCAGATGTTATTGTCAACATCAAATATTTGTATTTTGAAGTTAGTTCTTTAGTAAATATTCATTATACATATTATGCATGTGTTTAATTAAATGTAATCTATCAATTTAATATTGATATTATAATATTCATATAGGGATTGTATGCAGAATACAAAATTACACAGATTTGGAATATTTTAAAAAACATAAATATTGTAGAAATATTCTAACTATATCCGGCCTTGTCAATTGTCGAAATTGTTTGTGAAAATATAACATATTCTTTTATTTGATATTCACTTTAATAAGAGTATATATTGTATTATATTGTTTTAGGTATTGTATGATTTTAACAAAATGGGGATAGAACTTAATAATATTAATACAATTTCCGCATTCCAATTGATGCCATTAAATATACCAGGAAAGGTGTCCATTGGACACTGTCCAATATACAAGTGTATGCAATACATATATTTCTGCATTCGATACAAATTAAACCATTAAATCAAGTTAGCGTGTATCCCAGAAAAATGAATTTTAATATGACATAGATTATGTATAATAAATACACTAATTACATATTAATATTGTTACAGATGCAACATTTGTATTTATAGTTTACTCACTGGCAATTCACTAAAATGCAAAGGTTTATTTTAATATTTAGATTATTATAAATATTTTTTAATTCAAATGTATTTAAAATTATATCATAATATAGAATATTCATATCCTACAATAGTAAGAATGGATGTAAATGATGTATATACAATCATTATTGAATGAATGCAATATAGCGAATACATATACAATTTAAAACAAATTATTTTATATATTTCTTTTATGTTTATGCTTTTAATTTATGTATATGTCCGAAAATGTACAAGGGTTGTAATTAAAAAAACTTTAATTGTAAATATGCCATTTATATTCTTATATATATATGTCTATATATCATAATTATTTATTATAATACTTATAATTATATATTTGTATTATACATTATCATTTTAATGTTAATTAATATTTTGTATTCAAATCACGTTTTTAGTTTTCTTCTTAATAAATATATATATATTATATTTTTGTAATAATTATATGAAAATTAGTATATATAGAAAACCATTTTAATTATTTAGAAACCATGTTATTTTAAACCTAGAAAACCCTGTTTTTAAAATATCTAGAAAACCCTTTTTCCAATATCTATAAAACCCTTTATTTAAATATCTAGATCACTATTTTACAGATATCTAGTAAACCCTTTAGTTAGAAATCCAGAAAAACCTCAAAAGGGTTTTCTAGTTTCAAGTATCCAAGAAACCCTCAAAAGGGATATAATACAGACCACTCTGGAAAACCCTTTTTCATATACCCTAGAAAACCCTTTTTTCTAACAGTGTACTACCAGCCCCTATTGACCCCATTGACCTTGTTGTCTTATATATTAATCTGTATTTTAATAATCTATAGTCGTATTGATATATGATTTTCCTCATTTATACATATGCGTATAAACTATATGAAGATATGATATATATATATACATATATATATATATATATATATATATATATATATATATATATAGTATATTTTTATTTTTATTTTTATTTATGAATTCAATTGTTATGCATATGACATGTACATTATGTATATACATATATTCACTTTCGAAAATTACAATTAAAAATCAATATAATCAAATTATAAAAAATATATTATTTCTAGATAAATAGATTTTAAATAAATAGAAGTACCGATATTATATATATATATATATATATATATATATATATATATATATATATATTGGTATGCTATATAATATAAGTATAGTGAAAGTATATTATTTCGTAACCAACTATGAAAGTGAATACATTTACATATATTTAACACAGTATATGTTAATCATGCAATCCAAGAAACCAGTTGATGTAACTATTATAAAATCTTAAATAATTATTTTAAATTAAAAATAGACATAATATAATTTTAAGGACATTTTTCCTTTTATCTATAAAAAAACTCATATTATTTGGATGATTTCTTGGGAACTATATATTTTCTTTATGGTATTATATATTAATAGTTAATTAGGAATAGTATATAATGTATTGTTATATTATATAATTATAATAACTTATAAGCCAGTCAACTCATTATTTTTTAATAGTGTGGCGTGCCTGATATGATACATATATATATATATATATATATATATATATATATATATAATAAGATTGTGCAAACAATACTCTTTGAATTAGGTATAATTTGTTAGTTGTATTTTACATATACTTATATCCATAAGGTTATATATATTCTAAATTAAACCATATCTCTAATTAGTACATTACCTAATAATATATACAATCATATAAATTTATATTACGTGCTATCGAATAACAATTAAGACTAAATTGTTCGTAACGATACCCCATGAGGTAGATGGTATCTATTATTTCTAGTTATAACATTACACAGTGTACTGCACACTCTGCCGTGCACGGTGTGTAGTGTATACTGTACACTGTACAGTGTACTGTACAGTGTACAGTGTACAGTGTATAGTACATAATTTGAACTTTACAATGTATATAGTAAATCACATACCTGGCAACACACGCTGCGAACTTTACATTGTCTAGCATATTAAATATCAGTCTACGTACGTATACAATAAACATAATAAACATAATATTGTATACAATGACAATAACATTAATTTACGCTGCTATGTAATTTGAACTATTACAACTGTTTATGTGTTTATTACTAAACTTTATATGTGAGGCACTACGTATGAACATCACAACGATACTTGATAAAGATATAGACATTTGTTACGCTATGTTACACTCATTAGACAATTACATCCATTAGTCCGTTACACTCTAATTAGTCCGTTACACTCTAATTAGTCAATAATGACAAAATCCTTAATAAGTACGTTGGTGTTTATTGCCATACGGTGGGTTTATTGATTACCAGTTATTATGCATAGAGTTCTTATGATCACATAATCCAGAATTACATTAACCCTAGGCTAGGAGACTTTCTAACTCCATATCAATTGCTCTCCTGCAATTTCCTCCTTTATCCTTTCAATTTCAATTCTCTCCGACATATTTCCTAATATCCATTCATACTCCCTATCTTCCTATTCCTTCTTCTTCTTTGCATCTCATTTTGCAACTTATTACCCTCATTCAATCTCCCAATATTTCCTCCACTATATTGTATTATATGTATCTATCTATCTACGTATGTGTATATGTGTGCATGTAAGGATGCGTGTGCATATGTGTATATGTATATGTGTATGTACGGTTACGCGTGTGTGTACGTGTGTGCATGTAAGGATGCGTGTGCATATGTGTATATGTGTGTGTGTGCGGTTACGCGTGTGTGTACGTGTATGCATGTAAGGATGCGTGTGCATATGTGTATATGTGTGTGTGCGGTTACGAGTGTGTATGTGTGTGTGCGGTTACGCGTGTGTGTACGTGTATGCATGTAAGGATGTGTATATACGGTTACGCGTGTGTATATGTGTATGTACGGTTACGCGTGTGTGTATGTGTGTGTGCTTACGCGTGTGTGTACGTGTATGAGGGCGATGTTAAGCCGTTTCAGTGAAATCGCCTCAAGTGATCACCTTTCATCTTAATATAATTACATCAACTCTCGTAAACTGATTTAAAGAGCCGCGACGATGTGGGATTAATGTTTACGCACCGCTAGTCACGCGGACGTGTCTTCTAGCACACAGCTTAGGCCGCAATGCACGATAGGTACGGTAAAGACCCACTATAACGGGTCGTATATACCGTAACGAAGTACCATTCGTATCTATTGTGGTAGTCCGGCGGCAATCCGACTATTACATCATTTAGGTGACCGCCGGACACTGTCCGGGTAGAAGTAACAAAACACTCCATTTCACGTTATTATTATATTTAATTTATATATGATACGGATTTTATAATAATACCACATCAATACATGGCTTATTTATATACAAATGATGAGAAATACCATCTGTATATCAATGTGTATATAATATACGTATACGTATAAATAAAATTCAATTCCATTATAGCTATAGGAATAACATAATAATATGCTCGAAAAAATAAACCAATTTAATAAGTCTGTGATAGTCTGTGATATTAGTGAATACCATATAATGTTTTATTCATTAGATTATACTTAGTTTTTATTTCTACAGTTTGGCTACACGACTTTAGAAGCGTTTGCTGTAACATAGTGCCAGGCATCGAATGTAGTGAATACCGAATGTAGTATTGTTTATTAATACAAATTTGGTGATTTATGTGAATATTTCTTATTTTTCGTTTTGCCTCAATTATTGACCGGAAAACCGATAGATTAAATATGAAATACCCTATCTCAATGTTATATCTATCAATGTTATGTAAAAACAGAAACCATAAACTAAAGACCATTATTTCAATTACATATACGTTTAATTTCATGAGTGTATATATAATAACTAAAGAATCCTAACTTTTAAATAAATCATACAAATCATAACTTTTTTGAATTATTCATGTTATTCATTAATTAATGATCTCTTTAAAATCTATTTATATATAAATATCATGTGTATAGGTTTATTACAACATCATTCTATATAATATATATATTATCATATGTACCCACAAACATAATAAATAATTTGTTAATTATAAATAAGTAATAATACAATATAATGTATAATTTATTTGCATTATAATCTCTTTTTTGAGATTATTATATTGATTGTTATTTTATAAATATTATAAAAATTAAACGATATAATATATTATATGTAATAATTGTATATTTAAATTTCAAAGGATAATAATAATGGTGTCGTATAGGAAACTATTTAATACACTTTATATGATGCATAGAAATGATTTCGAAGTTTTCAAAAGCTTAATTAAATATGTTATATTCTTTATACTTTTTTTTAGCCCAAATAAATTAAATCCTATTTTATAATATGCTAGATGTCAGTAAAAGTATACGATATACGATATACGATATACTTTAAAATGTTAATTTATTTAAATGTATAATCTAATATTTTCGATTTCTAGATTATATGACAATATAACTATAATACATTTTTAATAATCATATACACGTAAAACCAAGTATTGTGCGAATATCTTTGCACATATACATTTTAGTAAGATAAAGCTATTACTCTATTTAGTAATTTCGTTAGATAAATTCTAATAATATTAATAATTAATTAAAGGAAATATATTATTTAATGAATACAAATATATATCATTCGCTAGATTAAAAAAAACTTAAGTTTTTTGAATTCTAAATTAATACATTCAAATTTGTACTTTTAATCAAAATACTTTAGATACTCTACAGGTAAATAAATAAATATATTTTATTAAAATATTATAGAAAAAATGTATATTTGTAAATAATCGCTACAAATGTAATTAGTATTTTTTATCGTTTTTACTATAAATTTCTAAATAATTGTATTGATATTTATTCAAAGATAACAAATAATATCACATGATTTAATCCATATTGCATAGTAATCCATATTGCATATGTATTATTAGTTTCTCAATTGCGTGTGTGTTTTCATCATCTTGTTTATTTATTTAAATCACTGAATTGAATGCATGATGTGCGAAAATCTATATATTGTTAGCGGGCTTTAATCTTTATCATTAATACACTATTAGCAGGAAATGAATTACGTATGAAACTGATTCGAATGAACAAATTAACCAGATTTATATGATGAATTTCGTTTAAAAATTAATATTATATAATTACATGATAAATATGTAAATATCATTACAAAGTTTAGAATTCAAAAAATAGTCTATAAGAACGAATACCATAACCGAAAATATCATGACCGACAACTCAACTTTATGGTTTTTCGAACAATATCTAACAGTAATTACCGGCTTCCAATTAAACTCATCTAGCATCGCTCTCGCCACGACCACACACTTACCACTGGCATTCTCCGACACACCCACGACAGAATTCAACTACTACGATGCCAACGATAGCGGGTTCACCGTTCAAAAAGGTCTCATGGTCGTCATCGCTCTACTCGGAATAATCGGCAACCTAACTGCCGGTCACGTGATCTTGGCGTCACGCTCCATTCGCCGGACGTTGGGAAGTACGTTCCTATTGAATCAGAGTATCGTCGACCTCGCGACGTGCATCGCAGCCCTGACGGATTTAGCAACGCAACACTGGGTCCGTAACTCGAGTTTGGCCGGCTTCGGCGGTCTGGCGATATGTTGGTTCATCGTCGGGCGGTTCGCGTTCCACGCCTGCCTAACGGTATCCACGTACAACATGCTGGCGTTGACCGGTGAACGCGCGGTCTCCGTAATCTGGCCAGTTTGGCACCGGAAGATGGTTACGCGGGGCACCGTCGTGGCGGGCGTCGCTGGCGCCTGGGTTGTCGGCATCGGCCTCATCGCGTTTTCGCTTCCGCCGACGAGCGACCTCAGCGGCGGTCGTTGCCGCAACTGGGCCGTGTTCCCGAGCCACGTCTACCGCAGACTGTTCGGCGTCGCCGATTTGCTGTTCAACTACGCCATTCCTTTGGCCGTTATCGCCATCTGCTACTACACGATATACGCGGCGGTGTTCAGTAGGGGAGGCGTGGCCGAAGGGGCGGGGCGTATGGCGACCTCGCGTAAGAACAGCGCCCTGCGCACCATGCTCAGCATTATCGTCTGCTACGTGGCCTGCAACTCGCTGCTGCATCTGGTGATCGTGGTGAACAAGTTCGGCGGCGACATCTCTTGGGGCGGCCGTTTGGAGCGCATCGGTGTGCTGGCGATGTTCTCGAACGCCGCCGCGAATCCTTTCATCTACACGTTCCAGTACCGCGACTACCAGCTTCAGCTGTTGCGGTCGTCGCGTGCGCTATGCGGAGCCGTGGCGTGTTGCGCTCCGCTGCTCGACCCGGGCGAATCTAAGCTTACGCCTAGCGGCGAAAGCCCGTACGAACAAAGATCGGCAGATGACAATCGTAACGATAACGCTGGCGGTAAAGTCAAAGACATCGAGATGGCGTAATATATAGCATAGGTATATCTATAGCATACAGTTGCTAATAAAAAAGCATACATGAATAACTGCAAATCTAATCAGGTGACATATCTACAGATTAAAATACGAAATATCGTATACAGTACAGAATATACAATATCGTTGATATATTATAGCATTACTAGACTATATCGTATACAAATAAAATATCGAAGAGAAGCAATACCGCAGGCAAAATAATAGAGAAGATCGTATGCAATAAATATGCAAATATAACCATGCTGGGAATGCAAGTGAGAAGTATATTCACTAGACACTTACAAATAATATATACAATGTGCATCTGTATATTTCTGATGATCCGGATATCTAGAAAATAGGAGGAACCGAAAATGAAGACTTAAGGAATAGCGAAATTGATCTATTTCGTTTTTATGGTGGATTTACTCGGTATTGTTTTTTTTTCAGTATTATTAAGTGTTATATCGGCACGTGTTTTTCCCTATTGCTGTTATGTAACATAGCTGTCTCTCCGATATTTGTTATCTCAGGACTACTCCACTACAATTATAAAAACTACCATTATATTCATCTTCTTTATTTCTATCTACTTGATGTTCCATACTTTTTATCATTAAATATATATCCAAACGGTAATCGATAATATCGGTGTATTAATATCATTGATATCAATATATAAAAACGTTGCAAATAAATTGAATTGGTTATTTAACTACATAAATTCGTGAACGATAAATACTTGTCTTATTATTATACATTTATTTTAATATACACAAATATACAAATATGGTCATCTATACAATATTTAAGATGTACATAGATTTATATATATTCTCATATGAGAAATACGTTATTACGACATACAGTCTGGATTCATTTCCTATCAAAATATCATTTCATAACATTTACAATTTATGATAAATGGTAAAATAAACTACCATTAACTAGATTGTAAATGAAGTTCAATTGTTATTTACCTTTGTCAGAATTAATTAAAGTGTTTAAATCATATAAGAGAAATTTCGAAATGAATCAATTATAAATGGTTATATAACGTTAACGTTTATATTTATAGATTTATAGATTTATTATTATTGTTATAGCTAGAACTAAAGGTTATTTAGGATTACGTCAGCTAGACAGAAGTTGGCAGAACATATATGTTCTATACATTTATGTCCGATTACGGACCATGTTGGTTTACATATAGAAATGCATTAATAGCAATATCTAATAAATACGACATCTATCAGACTTAGACATGTGTATTAATGATGATGAATTTGTAATTGCATGTAATATTATATATATATATATATATATATATATATATATATATATACACATATATATTATAATATATGATAAGATTATAATAATAACATTCATTTAAAACAAATTAACACATTTAATATAATTATATATATTTAATTATTAATCATATTTATACAAATAAAAATTGAATTTATGAATTTAAAATATTAAGAATTATAATTCGAATACGACAGTTATTATCGATATTTCAATTTCAATATATCTAAATAGTATATATAACATGGATAAGCAAACAAACATACAAATAAACATATACATATGCATGCATATAACAAATAATTAATTAGAAAATATTTTGTTATTGTTGGTTATTATTCTATTTTGATTAATAATTGATATTAATTGGATTTTTGTAAATTAAAATTTTATTTTTAATATTGTTACTACTTTCTATTTTATTTTGTTTTATTGTATTTCTCCTCGTCACCACTCTAGGAAAATTACTCATCAAGCATGCTTTTCGTTCTCAATTGTCGTATCTAAACTATGACATTAAAAAATAGATAGAACAAATATATATATATATATATATATATATATATATATATATATATATATATATATATATATATATATATTATCAAAATATTTTAATACTGCATTAATAATTGCTATTTTGCTATTAATTATGAAGGTCATTTTATATTTACACAAATGCATGTATTGTGTACACGTACAGGTATACACATAACATGTTATATTGATAAAACAATACATTACATAACTATGCATACACATACAGACACATTAAAACAAGTGTATATATATATTGTACCGAGGCCAATATCGTAAAAATATAAATTTTAATTATTCGGTATAAATAACAGTAATTATATGTATAAAAAATGCGTAATTATTGTTAATACTCAAACTATTTTTAACTATAATCCACTGATAGAGTATTAATTTAATACATTTAAATGAATATATGATGTTGTCTTCAATTTAGTTAAACAAAATTATTGAAAAATTCATGTTATAATAAAATTGTAAAATATTTAATCATGATATAAAAAATACCTAACTATATTATATATACACATTATAAATAGGATTATTTTGTGGGGTATACTCAGTTAGCTATAGCTATCAATTCAATTGATTAAATAGTTTTCATTTCATAATTTCTATTATATATTTTATTAATCCAAGAAATCATATCAAGTGATTTTATAAATCTCTAATACCACTATATTTTAGTGTGGGATCTACTAAATTTATAAATGATATTGAGAATTGTCCATGTTAAGTATTTCAAATACGAATCTTAATAAACTATAGACACTATAAAGTACACTATAAGTTTATTTGTATATTCAACTTTGATAAACTAAACGTGAGAAGGCGTATGCACTGTATATAAGGCTGTATGCACTAATAAGTGATATCACATATGCACTATATATATATATATATATATATATATATATATATATATATATATATATAGTATTATATAAATGGTATAATTTGTGTAGTATTAGATAAATAGTATAAAATATATAATATTATATAAATATAACTTAGGGTAATTTTAGTATATTGAATACATTTCAGTGTTATCTATTATCATATATCTAATAAAAAACACTTCTGCTTTGAAATCACGATTACACATGACATTACAATTACCATCTGCTAATGGCCAATTCACTATTTTAACACAATATAAATATCATATGATAAATATTATATTATCTATCCTATTGGATGCTATTAACATGCGAATATAATGATATATATACTTTCTATATATTATTTAGTAATATTTATAATTGATATACTTATGATTTAAATGTAGATAAATATGTTATATAATACATTCAGAATGTATATTTAATGTAAAGGAATATTAAGATATACCTGAGAAGGATAACTATAGATTGATTCATTTGTTTTACGGACTGTCGATTAATATAAGCGGTATATTATTATGTTGTTATCACATATACGTATATATATATATATATATATATATATATATATATATATATACACAAATACAATGTGTTTAGTTCGAATAGGTATATAGTTAACATTTGTTAAATGGCCATCATCATTTATCATTTAAAATTAAGAGTAAAATGTGGAGTAAAGCAAAGAGTAAAATGTGTAGTAAAATTAAGAGAAAATGTGGATTAAAGTAAGGAATAAAATGAGGAATGAAATAAGTAGTAAAATATATAGTAAAGTATAAAGTAAAGTAAAGAGTAAAGTAAGGAATAAAGTAAGGAGTAAATAAATAAGTAAAGTGTGGTATAAAATTTGTATTAAAAAGTGGAGTAAAATATCGAGTAATTTAAGGAGTAATATGATGAGTAAAATGTGGAGTAAATGAATAGTAAATGATGAGTAAAATGAGTAGAATATTGGAGTAAAATAAGGAGTAAAATGATGATAAAATTTGTATTCAAATGAATAGTAAAATGTGGAGTTAAATGTGGAGTAAAGTATAAATAAAGTAAATAGTACAATATGGAATAAAATATGAAGTAAAACGTGGATTAAAATGTGGAATAAAATGAGGAGTAAAATGAAGAGAAATATATGAAGTAAAGTAAGGGGTAAAATAAGAGGTAGAGTTAGGAATAAAATGTAAAATAAAATGTGGAGTAATATGTTTATACAAAATGTGAAATAAATGAGGAGTAAAATGTGTAGTAAAATGAAGAGTAATATGTTGAGTAAAGTAAGGAGTAGAGTAGAGTAAAATAATGATAAAGTAAGGAGTAAAGTAACGGGAAAATTCAATGATAAAAGAGGATATAAATAAATAAGAAGAATACTGTTGATTACTCTGTTGTCGAATATAAGAGTAGATTATGTTTTCACTTCTTTGATACTGATATTTAATACTTGTCTAATTTATTTGAAACTATTGATTATCATGCATATATATTATCTTATTTCTTTAAATACATACATTTTAATAATTTAGACCATCTTTTACTGATAGCTAAATATGTGGACTACTTTTACTGGTCAATAATATACATTATCAAGGATGAAGGCTAGTTTATTTTCATCAACTATGTATATGTTAATTTCTAGCCTTGCATCTGATAGACATATTGTAATTCAAAGATATATATATATATATATATATACAGTGTTATGGAACAAGTATTATAATATATAATTTATACTTATGCTAACTATCAATATATTTATATTTAATTTCTTAAATTTTGTAATCTTTGGTTGTTTTTCTTATTCTCTATTATGATGTACAAGACGAACATATTAATATTCTTAAATGTTTCTTATTAATTTTGTTTTAAATATCATCTTCTTATTTTTGATTTTATAATAATTTCTTATAACTTATAATTTATAATTAACAATAATAAATAATAAACAATAAGAAAGTTACTATTTACTATTTTATGTCTACTTTTCTTTACCTTGGGCTAGTATATATTATACTGTTCATTGAACAGTGTTAAATGTAAGTGTATTTTATAATATAAGTTTAAGATGTTTAGATAATGCATTAACAATATAAACAAAGTATAATAGTATTATTAAAATTATATCATATTTATAATGTAAATAATATAGAAATAAAATCATTAGGTTATTGAATAATTCATTAAAATATGATTAGAAACAATGTATGGGTGATTTAAAGACACATGAGAAATTATAATTATACTAAAATCTATTTATTTACATTCAAATATATCGATTAATCATTAATAATGGTAATATAAATATATATTATAACACAATATAATAATTTAATGTATATGTATTTCATACTAATACATATAAATATATATATATATATATATAATTTTTAAATATTTTTTAATCCATTAGGTCACTTATGGATATCTAGTTTAATGATAGAAAAGTTATTGTTTTATAAAGAATGAATAACAATTAAAGAATTTCTACGTGGGCCTTATCTCTATGAATTTAGTACATATCTGTAAATTATTTAATTAACTATTTTATTAAATAAGATAAATCACAATCATATATCAAATATGTATTGTTTTATTCATTATATTTAATTAAATTATTGATTATCTGGTCAAAATTCGTATGAGTTTACATATATAGATATATCAGCCGAATATCTTAGTAATAATTATTTGTTTAAAAATTATAATAAATATAAAAATTGTATAGAATGTATGATATTTTATAACATTACATTATATTTCAATTCTGTTATTTCATATGCAACATACTGATTACAAATATAAAAAGATAGATATATAAGATACACGTAGGAAAAAAATGTAATATAATTTATATTTATATTAGAAATATATATAACCTTTACTTATTTCATTGCTAATTAATTAATAAATATAATACTTTATAGAAAGTTAGTTTGATTTATTTTAAAAAATGTCTATGTGATTTGTGGTCTAATATTGAATGCTATCTAATAACTTTAAACTACGTTTTCTTAAAATTATATATTATTAATATTATATATATTATTAATAGATAGGTAGAATTTTTAAAATTAATCCAAACGATATACTTTATAAAAAATACACTAATTATCTAAATATATATGATATCACCATCAGGTTAGATCATTTACATTTAAATGATACATTTTATTTTGTATGTTTTATAAAATATTTATAACTTCTTATAATAATTATAACTTGATATAAAACGTTCTGGTGAGCAATATTAATGTATATCTATAAAAGTAGAGGACAGACGATAATTTAATTTAATTTACTAATTCAATTTAATTCAATAAATTATATTTATCGTATGATATTATATTACTGCATCCAATATACTAAGTATATGATATATGATATCACCATCAGGTTAGATCATTTACATTTAAATGATACATTTTATTTTGTATGTTTTATAAAATATTTATAACTTCTTATAATAATTATAACTTGATATAAAACGTTCTGGTGAGCAATATTAATCTATATCTATAAAAGTAGATGACAGACGATAATTTAATTTAATTTACTAATTCAATTTAATTCAATAAATTATATTTATCGTAGGATATTATATTACTGCATCCAATATACTAAGTATATATATATATATATATATATATATATATATATATATATATATATATATATATATTATATATATTTTTCAATTAAGTTTGAAGTATATTACGTATAGGTTAAATTATGAAAATAATCAATATACGAAATTAATAAAATTAGTTCATTCATTATATTTTTTTATATATTATAATAATATAACTTGTATATATAGATTAGAATAAATATGCATTGTAATGGATCACCAATCCTGGTGTTACCATTTAACTCCTATGAATATTATTATTAATGAATTATTATTAATGAATTATTATTAATGAATTATTATTAATGAATTATTATTAATGAATTATTATTAATGAATTATTATTAATGAATTATTATTAATGAATTATTATTAATGAATTATTATTAATGAATTATTATTAATGAATTATTATTAATGAATTATTATTAATGAATTATTATTAATGAATTATTATTAATGAATTATTATTAATGAATTAATGAATATATATATCAAAATTATATAAATTTATTAGGACAATATAGTCATTGAACACATCGTATAGCGTAATTATATTAGTTATTTTAATTCAGATTTGTTTATTTTATCAGTTTATACTATATTTTAATTTATTTGTGAATAGCTTGTATTTAGCTTGTTTTTTTGCTTAATTAATACGAAGAGATTTTGATTTAACAAAAACATTTTTTATTAAAATACCTTAACAGGAGATGGGAATTATAATCAGTTAATTAAGGAAATAAAATTTAAATAAATTTGAATATCATCATCATATAATATGATAAAAAAAATACTGAATATTAATTAACCCAACTAAATTCATAGATATTGCTAATTGAATTATATATTAATAACAGTATTATAAAGGTTTCTCGAATGCGTGACATATTTGACTAGATTTGCGAAATATTATGTTTTGGAAAAATAATATCATTATGCTTACGTTAGGGTGATTCGTATTTAACTCTAACCCATATAGGAGCATAATTAACTATAACTTAAAATTGACTATAGGCGTACAATGCCATAACATATGTATATTATATATATTATTCTTCATTATATAATTAGAGTTTAACATCCATAATATGCTCTACATATGTTGGATTTATATTATTATGTATCTATATTGATATAGTTATATTTATAAATTGAAATGCATTTTTATTTCTATATATTATTTCCATTAAGTATTGTCATGAAAGATAAATTAGTTAATACATTTCCCAACAAATATATCATTTAATATCTGAGAACTTCATTATGAACAAACTATTTAATTACTTGTTTGATAACTTTATCAGAAAACAAATAATTTAATTTTGTATTTAAATTTTAGTATGTAACACATAATTAAATGTATCATCTATTGTCATTATTTGTAATTTACCTTAAATAAATTTTAAAAAAATCAATAATAATTCACTATATTACAATAAAAGTCTATCTCTAGCTAGCTAGCTAAAATAACAGATTGTCATCTAGATGATCATATGTTATATATTTTCCGAATTAATATGTTTCCATAAACGTTTTATAAATTTTAAATATTATTATATTATAATATTTAGAATATATATAACCTTATGATTTTGTACACAAAATGTACACAAAATGTAGTAATTTAATAAATGAATGAATGTATAAATAGACAATTGTATTGTGATGATCATGGAAAGCTATACATGTTTTATTTGATGGATACCTCAATATTCTTCTCATCGAAAGATTTATTTCTATATATATGTGTATGCACATATATATATGTAAATATCCATGTATTAGAATTAATTATATATTATATAATATATAACTAAAGAAAAGTTTTATTAAAATATAAGTAATAAAATAAATGGTAATGTTTTGTATATGATTATTCCTATTAATTTAATTTTATAAAATATTGATTTTAATTAGTGTAATAATGTGAAAGTTAATAAAAAAAGTAATTACTTTAAAAAAAGTAAAATATTATACAATAACTAAGACAAATATGTATAACTTAAATGCATCATAAACATATCGTTATGTATACGGAAACAAATATTTTGATTTATTTTAATTTTGTCCGGATATTTGTAAATAATGATACACTTTCTAAGCTAGCTTTCTGGTTAAAGTTATTAGTTATCAATCAAATAGAGAAGTGAAAGTAAGAACTGGCAATACCATCCAACAACATATTCAATATGGATTCCCATAAGTGTCAGTACTAGGACCACTTTTTAAATAATTTTTATAATATAAATACTTTGTTTAATGAAATGTTATCAAGAAATATAAACATTTATAAATAAATAAAATCACAACATTTAATAATATGCAAATATATATATATATATATTGATACGTATGATGATTATATAGTAACAATTATATATAAAAAAATGAAATTTTAAATTGAGCTAATTCATTCAAAAAAGTATTAATAAATTTTCACAATGATTCAATTTAAATAAATTGAAAATAAAGTTTGATAAACTATAATAATAACTTATTTAAGTTCAATTATCTTTAGATATTCTAATTTTATATATAGAAAATGTATCAATATAAAATGTAAATAAATATATTTGTATGTGAATTATCCTGGATATTATAATTGAATATTTACTTATTTTATACATATGAAATTGCTTTGAAATACACTATTACAAATTAAATGACCAAAATAACAATTATTGGGGTTTGTATTAAGTAAAATATCTTGGTGGATAACATCGAAAGCTATTTTAAATTAAAAAAATATTGTTGCTATGTAATTATTAGATTGATATTAAAAAGTACAAAATTATAAAGATTTACATGTAATAGGATAATATTTCTCTGTAATCATAATGCATTTCATTTATTATAGTATCTTATTTTTAGATCGTACACTAATCAATTAACTCTTTAATATACAATCTCTTTAATATATTAATTTAATTTAATACAATCTTTTAATATACAATCTTTAATAACACTTTTTATTTAAACTTATTCAATGATCGTTGTTCATTAATATTTTTAGAAATTATTTTAAGACTGAAAGTATTCCAAAATAATTTTTAGTAATATAGATATAATATTTGTCGATTACAAATTTAATTGCTATTATTATTATAATAATTGCATAATTTTAATTTTAGAAATAAATAATTGTAGTTTATAAACATATATATATATATATATATGATATTATTAAAAAATAAATAATTTTAACTAGTATATAATGTTTCAAGTTAATACTATTAAGTAACATTAACAATTATAAAATGACTCACTATTACTTAAGTTATAGATATTTTGCTTAAAATTATCCCAGGGAATAAAGCAAGTCATTTTAATTTTTTACTATATAATAAAAGTACAAATATATTTTATTTGTAATAAAAATGTATTGTTTATTTTTTAATTAGTATAATAGTCTAGTTTCTTTTGATAGTTTATTTCTAAGAATTATATTATTTATCAATTCATTATAATTCTCTTCAAATATTTGTATATCAGATTAGACATAAATCTATATATTTTAGAATTAATTATAATTATATATGGATATATTATTAATGAGCTATTTTCTATGTATACAATAATAGTATTTAGTGAAGATATATTTAATTATATTAAAAAGTGACGTTACAACAATAATTATTTAGATTAGCTTTCCACTAAAAAATATTACTCATAGAGTAGATATAACACCATAAGTTATTAGAATATCCGTTATTTAATTTAAAATAATCAAATAATCATAACCCAAATTATCAATTGCATCCAATAATATTATTTATATTCTATGCAAAAAAATGTAATATAATATGAAATAAAATTTGTTCTAAGATATGTAATGTCATTTAAATTATACTTTAATTTTAAATCTTGATATATTTTATTTTCTCTTCATATATAAATATATGTATATATATATTTTTTAATAAAGAAGTAAAATTTCTCTATGTGGAAATCTAAATTGGGTAATCTAAATGATGATTAATATATTAATTATATTATTACATATTGTATACGTATTAACGAAATCAATAGTTCGTTAGTCCATATAAAAGGATGTTATATAAATGTGAATGTATAACGTATATACAAAATTCCTTATAATTGTTCTAATCTTAATTTTTAATAAATTTAAAAAATGGTAACTTATTACAAAACACCAATTATAAACAAATTTGTAATCTATTTATTTATCAGTAATATTAATATTAGTTTATACATATGTACAATAACTAGATATACTTTCAAATCATTATTTTGTATAAATTATGAATCTTTACATATAATAATGGATTCTTTTTCAATTATTATATTTTTACTTAAAAAAACTATGTAAATTTAAAATGATAGCCAATATTATATAATATATATATATAATCCATAGATTATAATATTATCAACTCATTATATGTATATATTAATTAACTAAATTAATTTGTTTTTATAGCGTACATTACAAATGTATATAATATTAGAATATAAAAGTAATTTACTTATAACTCGTGATTAACTTAATCATTACAAATTTACATATATGCATAATATAAAATTGAATACAAAGTAACTTACTCCAATAAATGTGTTTTCTAACTTATTGTGATTATATATGACATGCCTGATGATGCTCTAGGTTAAATACAACTACTATAAATTAATATAAAACTATAAAGAAACTTGAAACAATTGTGCAGTTTATACTCTTTAACAAAAGTTAACGCGCTATTTAAACTAGGTTGGATTCTAGTAAAGCGTAGTCTTTGTTTGGTTGTTTTATGATAATTAAAGACGAATTAGGTTTTAGTGGTTGTCAGGATTTTAAACATTAGTTTTTAGTTTAAATGCGTTCGGTAATGGGTGTAGCAAGCCAAGTGTTAAGTATCAGTTAGGACACCGAAGTGTCATAGTAAGTCAATTTCAGTACAAATATGTTTTTTAATATGTTTAGTAAGTAGTCAACGCCAATAAATGTATAACCAAGTCAACAATACAGCGACTCATGTATGTATATATAAAATAAGTTCTTATAATAAGTTCTTATAATTGCATTATTTAATTTTATATTTAATGATATTTATAAATATTATATACATTGTTTAATTTTATATTAAATTATATTAGCTTTAATTATAGTTTGTTGTATTTATTTAATAGAACGAAGTAATTTCAGTAATATTAGTAGTTTTTGATAACATATTTCGTAACTTAATTTTATAAGTATATTTGTTATACTATTTATATGTTTTATTTGTGGCACACATACTTTATATGTGTATTGTTAACCAGATTATTTGAATTTTAGATAATTTAAATTGATTCAAATAACAAATAACGTTATCAAAATCATAATATTACTAATTTCTGCGAATGTTTTTAAGCACATATTTCCATCTTCGTTCATTTTCTATTACTTTGGACACATTGATTACATATCCATAATTATTTTATATAAATTTATTAGAGATTGGAATTAAAGATGGCTCATTTTGAACATGTATATAATATAGCATATATACTATTACATTGTATTTCGTATAAGAGATTATAATTTAATTTTAAATTAAATAATTATGTTGGATACAATTTTAAAGGCAGATAACTAAATGATAATTACGAACTATAAGTTATTATTAATAATATAGAAAGTACACTGTAAATATAATTGGACTTTATTCAATATTAATATTATAGGGTTATGTTCGGTTCAATAATTTTGAATATTTATAAATAATTGCTATACTTATTTATACAGATATCTATTCTATAATTTTAATTTATAATACAAGTAAGTTTTTATATTATTAAGTAACATATATTACATCAATATATTATTACATTGTTATTTTTATTGTAAAGTATTCTACTTTACATTAGATTGTGAGATGTTATTGCATATAATTTAATTGAAAGATGAAAAGAGTTCACGAAACTAGAGATAATGAATTACATCATTTTTAGTGTTATTATATGTATGAGTAATTCATATGAATTATCATATATTATATCTTTATTTTAATTAATGAATAAGTCGTAACATATAATTGTAATCAATCCTAATATAACGTAACTATATATAATTAATAATATTCGGTATTATAATTATTTAATGCATATCTATAATTTAAAAATTATATTTAAGTATAATTTGTATAAGATTAAATTGCAATGGCAATGTGAGAATCTAAATGCTATACAATGTAGAATTGTAAATATTTTGAATAGTATATATAAATAGGATATTTAAAGAACAAACAATTTAACTAGATGAATGCTATTATAAATGAGAATACAATTCTAAACTTAATATAATTATAGTTTATAGAAAGAAAAGTTAGAGAATTTATAGTATTTATATTGTAAAACAATGGTAAAGTATATGTTGATATGATATCAGTATTTTAATTAATCTATAATCTTGTTCTGAAAGTCACTGAGGAATTATTTATAAAATCATAATTAAAATATGGCTGAATAAAATCACAACTTCTGGTATTAAATCTTTTTCTATGAATTTTTCTAAAAATAATACTATAACTTCAATTATAGAAAATATTATATATATAAATAAAAGATCTTCACTTACAAAAATTATATAGTATTAACAGTTTATCATCTTTAACAATGTAACTAAAGAGTAATATATTTCATTAACCCGGGTTATAAAATTAAATTAAAAAATAATGTGTTTAAATTATTTAAATTAGTTGAATACAATTTAAATTGGATTTGTAAATGTGAGCTCACACCCAATTATTTTTATCGTGATATATAATGTATTTCCAATTCACATCGGTATCAATGACTTGTTTGGTTATTGACAATTTATCCTAATTTAATTAATAAAATTATTAAAAATGAAATACATACTATTTTGTTAAAATTGATAGTTCAAAAAATTCTATCTAGCCTTCAGGAATACAATATTACAAGTTAATTGCAATTTATATATGTATTTAAATAATTAGTTATTGTTTGCAATTAAATATGTATAGTCATAAATCAATTTAGATTTTCTGGGTTTTCATGATATAAAGAAATTATATTTTGTATTAATTTAATAAATATAAAATAAATATACTTACAAATAAACATATATGTTTATTTTTATTTGATTTATTATTATAATATTAACAGTTATCTTATTAATGTAATGTTATATAATAACGATGATAACTAATATAATATGTTTGAAGAAGGGAGTTCTTGGTTATTTCAGTTTCAAATAAGTATAATTTGGATAAGAAATCGAACCTAATATTTAAATTAAATACTAACTATAAAATATTTTGAAAAATATAATCATATTTGTCAATAATAACTTTTTACTAATATGAAATCTATTATAAATGTATAATAATATTATTATTTCCGATATATTTCGTAACAAAATATATAGATAATTGTTTAAAATAATCATTATTAGCTGGAATCCAAACACATATAATTTGAATAATAAATTATACCTAATATTTAAATTAAATACTAACTATAAAATATTTTGAAAAATATAAACATTTGTGTCAGTAATAAGTTATCAAATATAAATTTTTAAGAACATTATTATTTCTGATATATTTCACTACAAAATATATAAATAATTGTTCAAAACAACTGTAATCAAGTTGACTATAATTCACGATGATTATAATTATTCCAAGATTAGAAATGACCCAATTCGAAATATAAAGCTTGTTTTGGATAAAAGTCGTATATATTTATAACACGTATAATTTGAATACATTATTTATTTTGAATAAAGTATGTCCTATACTATAATTAAATACATTAACTAAAATATAGTTAAATTTCATATATTGAAAAATGTTACGCGTCCGGCATTACACGAGTCTCCATCTTTTTTTTTAATTCTCCATATTCGAATATTCTTTTTCATAATCCATATATTCCTACAAGGGAATACACTCTAGTACTAAGAAATATCGCGGTAATTTTTTTTACAAATAAATACTATTTCCTCAAGTTTCTATGTGGGAGTATAGTAATTTCAAACTAGTTCTAATTAAACTATATTGTCCGTCTACGACCTAGCATTAGCACACATTAGTTGATACCTCATTTAATAGATAATCAAAATGCCAATTTGTATTAATGTAATATAACTTGTATATTGTAATATATATATATATATATATATATATATATATATATGCCCCCATTTCCATTTATTGTAATATATATATATATATATATATATATATATATATATATATATATGCCCCCATTTCCATTTATCTTAGATTAAAATTAAAATAATGAAATGATTATAAATTATTTTATATTTAAAATCAAAAGACCGTATTAACCTCACTAATCTTCTATGCTACAATAACTATTATATATATTTTTTGCGTTTCAATAGTTTGAATAATATTTATTTCACTAACAAAGTATAATTCCATGTTTATTTTTGTAAATTAATTAGCCACAAAAAATATGAACAATGTTTATGATAATTGTAAATTAAACTAAAAGTAACTAACTAAATATAATATTATTAATATATTCCTTAAGGACATGGTTATATCAGAAAGTAATCAGAACATATTATAATTTAAATTTAATGGGAAAACTAATAGTAAAAATAATAAATATTATATAAATTATAAATTAATTACTATAAATTACTATTATAAAGTTATATAATTATTTTAATTATATACGCGTTATAAACATTATATATTTAAAATACATTAATATATTCACTTTTATTATATAACTAAAAACTAAAATTGTTTGGATAATTATTTGAATCCGTAAAGTCAAATTTTAGAATTCTGGTTTATAAATTGAATGCTAATTTTAAATGAAATCATCCAGGTAATTTTTAATTTTGTTGTCATATTACCCAATTAACCATCCGGCAACATTAGTTGTTTGATATATAATAGAAGAGAAAATACATTTTATTTGTATTTAAATTATATTATAATTATATTTTATTTAAAATAATTAAATAAGATTGTATAATAGTTACATCATCTGGTTTTTTTGGTACTGTAATAGAAATTTGTATTCAATTATTTAATTATTACTCGTATAAATAAAAACATCGTAATATATACAATAATTGGAAAATAATAGACATAAACTTGTAATTTTGTATACAAATTTTATGTAAAATATAATTAAATTACAATTTAATTAAAGTTTAAACGTATAATGATTAAATAAATTAAATCACACTATCAGTGAAATATCAGTGACCTATATTTAATTGCGTTATTATATTATATACATAGTGTGTGTTTGATATGTAATTTAAATTGAACTGATCAGTAAATGATATTATGGCTAATATAATTAGTATCATATATATATATATATATATATATATATATATATATATATATATATATATATATATATATATTAAATAATTATTATACTATTGTAAATCAAATATTTTTTAATTTATATTTCGAACAAATGGTAATTTAAATATCTTATTTAAAAATATATTTATAATACAATATATTCTATAGTTCTATTAGCATGCAGATAAGAAAATGTAATCAAATAAACGTATACAAAATTTCGATTATAGATTTTAAATGAAATTTCGTTCAATTATATAAATAAGAATACATTGTTTTATTTAATAAATAAAAATATATAACACATATTATATTGTTTATTCATAATAAACTAATAGTATTTAAATATCTAATGTAATATATTATTAATGTAATGTATTATTATTTAGTCCGTATTTACGGAGACAGGTTATTTCAAAGAACCGTTAAATTTACAACGATTGGTAGTGGATAGTGTATAGTGGTATCGCTAGTGATAATGATTGAAATAACGTATTTAGTAGGTCGTAGGCCCGACCCGAGGTATATTCATCGAATTGTAATGACCACATCGACATCGCAGTGGCCAATTACGACTGGCCGCAACGCCACGCCGGGCCACTGATTTCCCAGACTGATAGAATAGCAAGCCGATGACAAATTGTTAACAATTGATGATGATACCCTTGAACATGGCGTGCTGCAATGCGATGTGTCCAGCAGATAGCGTTCCTCGGGTTAGCATACGAAGCACTATGCCGATGTTATTGTACTCGTCTGATAGCATCGCGTCGAATGAAATAATAGTTGAATCAGTTCGCCCCACAATGGAATGATGTATCTAATGTCGCGCACTATTCGCATTATGTAAATTGTATCGACACAATGACTTAAGAGGACTTTAACGATAAAAACATAGATATCGAATGTCGCAATTATAGTCTGATATTAAAATAGAAATATGCATGGGCGTGTCGGCGTGTAATACGATCACCAGGGGAATTAAAATTCGATTTCTAACTTCTGCATTGACATCAATATATTGTATTCATCTACTTAAGTAGGTATTAATATTAATATTTCGATGGTGCTTGTGTTGACAGGTCCAATTATAGATTTACCTAAAGTATGTTATGTTATAATATCATTATTCATAATATATATATCTTATATATGTTGTGGATATGGTTTTTACATAATGAATTTAATAATAAGTTAAATATATATATATATATATGTATATATATATATATATATATATATATATATATATATATATATAATTAACAATTACTATTTTAATTATTAATACTTAGTATATTTATTATATAACGTAAATTATAATATTGAACTGCGTAATCTGAATACTGATCTCGATTATATATTTAAATTAATTGAATAACTAAATATATATATATATATATATATTTGTTTGTATACTGATAATAGTGATTTTGTTATTGATATCTACTACATTTACGATTATTATTAAATTAACAAATCAAAATTAACTATCATATCAAACAATTGGTTGTAATATTCTTCAAATTACATTTAACTAACCGTACATCAGGTGTCACTACCGATACCTGTACAATGTACAGTGTACATTGTACAGTGTACATGATTTAGTTAACAATAGCAATCATAGAGTCGATTACCGAGAGCATAGTTCGACTAATTGTACTTACAAGACCATTTGCTCTAGAAGGTGTTCCGAGTTACTAGTCTATTAGAAGTAATGCATAATTAGAGTCATCTGGTGTCAAGCACTGCATTAACTGATACAATCTCCATACTTATCGTATGTTATTAGAGACTAACATCGTTAATCAATCATCCGGCAATCTTAAACAATACACGAGTAGGAGAACAATACACTGTCCGCATAACTACACGCGGTGCATTTAAGTGGGGTTAACTTACTTCCGATATTAGTTTATTAATATATATATATATATATATATATATATATATATATATTTACGGTTAACATATAGATAGATTATTTTCTATTCACTATATCAATACAATCTATATATAGATTATATTCTATAATGTTATAGTATATACCGACGCGTATAATTGTAACGTGTAATATGTATAATATTCGTGTTAGGAAGCTTATCAAATAAGTTATATCATGGCGATTATTATCTGTGGAGTAGACGCCGAGTCAATTTAATGAGATGGATTACGTTTTAAGTTTCGAGTGCGCGCGCATTGCGGGCGTATTGCGGGGGAGTTTACTCGCTCCATCCCGGACGTTTTGTGAAATCGCAAAATCGCCACTAGTTGGTATTATATAACATGTATACCTACTCCACAGCTAATATATGTTAACATAAGTACTGGTATTAGCTACAGCTGCCTATATACTTACAATTATATGTATTATTATTTTCAGCAATCGTAACTATCGTAAAACTATAGTTTTAAATAGAAAATACTTTATCGTATATGCAATATATGCAATATCTACCTTGATATTCGTTTTCTATTATAAAATATATGATTTTAATTCATAATTTATTATTACGCACAAGTTGATATAATCTAAATACAATTTTTAATGAATATTTTTGTGTGGAATATTAATATAAACATTTTAAATACATATTATTAATAATCAAAAAACAATTGTATTAATAATTAACAAAACTACATGTTTCAGGTATTTATTTAGTTTTAAATCGTTTGATAAAATGTAAATTCATATTCGAACGAATAAATAATAAATATTGATTGTATGGAGGGAATACTGCTCTAAATTGGTAATTTATAATAATAAATAACGGTGTTAAATAATAATATTGTTAGTGAATAAATAATAATGACGGGCATGTCAAAATGATCAGGAATGACAACATAGGAATGTATATAATTTAGAGTATAGAATTATCAGTGGTCAATACAATACACGCGTAATGGTTCAACATAATAATGCACATAGAAATGATATAATTATAAATAAACACTCATCAGAGAAACTAGACTCTATTGCAATTTACAATTGCAACAATGCTACTATTGTATATTATCTCTTTTAATATTTATTATAGAATTGTAAATCTGGGGAGCGTCTTATACGGTGTAAACATCGTATCCTAGCGTATTCACAGTTGGTAACGAATCTTTTTTAATGACGTAGGGTTTTAGATTCATTCGATGACGTCACGAGGAAGACAACGCCGAAATAAAACCAATCTTATATTTCGTTTGGCAGAGAATCCCCGAATTACTGGCTGCCGCAATCATAATCTACGGCATGCGATTACTTTCTAATACGTATTAAGACAGGCCTAAGATTTAAAATGTGAAACGCGTCTCAATTAAACACGATGTAGAGGACACAGCGGACACAGTGGTTTGCAATAACCTCCAGATTATTTAGCCTATAGATTTATTAAATATGTCTAGGTTTATAATAAAACGCAGTTTTGATTTTAAAGGCTCCGAATAGATGAAACAATATATATATATATATATATATATATATATATATATATATATATATATACGTATATAAACACTCATAAAGTAGGATGCATCTTTAAAGGCCCAGAATAGAAGAATATTCATTTATAAATGGCTATAAATTATATAGCAAATTTAAAGGTGCATATTCCAGCGAAAATAGTCAATATTTAAAGTCGTCAATAATAAAGTAACCTCGAAAGCATCGCGTTAACATTCTCCGGGATTCCAGCTAGGGTATCTAACAATGAATAACACGCACTAGCTCATATCATAACAGACACATTAACGGGCCTTAAAACACATTCATTGACCTCAGTTCGAAATAAGGTTCAACGTACATAATGACCATTGCCAAATAACCTTTAAGTACATGTGCACCTAGGAGTAGTCCATACACCATACGCTAAGGAATGTGCTATATATATGATCCTAATTAAAGCGCTCGTCCGTACTCGGTTATTAAGGGGTTAAGGGTATACATGTATTATGCATATTCTGATGCTAAATCCAGGCATTACGGAAATCAACATGTATAGGTAGATGCTGCAGATGTGGGGGGTCAAAGGTCATGTGAAATGTATACATCATACACATACAATCTTTAGCTGGACCAAATAGTTATGGTCGCCAAAGTTCGTAGGTAGATTGAGCGGATAGCGGGGTTCAAAGGTCAGGTGAAATGTACATATCGTATAACAGACGTTCGATGCTAATACCGCCTATTGTCTTGCGGAAAAATAACTCCTCGATAGAATGGCTAGAGATGGTCTTAAGCATGGGTAGCATTAGAAGTAGCCTC
>OZ038318.1:6768033-6775533 GCA_964035775.1 Osedax frankpressi
TGACTATTTGTTTTTCGCGTGTAATGCATTGTCGCATTGTCGCATTGTCATCCTTTACCTTCCTATTGTAGTCCTTTATTATCGTACGGGCGGTTAAATCGTGAGCGGGCCATAAAACCACGCTTTGTTATCCATTGTGTTAACGAGTTACGACACGACCCCGCCAGGTAGGCCAAAACCACGTACATCCGGGCCTCTTTGTACCCCAGAAATTAGAATACGCTTTTAACTCGGAAAGCCGAACTACTCGGAATTAGTAATAGCGCGAACGCGGTCGAATTACCTTCAACTGTCTATCTTATATCTAGTCGCATCCCAACTAAAGCAATATAAACCTCCCGTTATGGTTGGTGACTTAATCATCCTATGTGTATAGGAGTTATTTTCAATTTTAAATTATTCTATTATATATGTATAAAATATATATATATATATATATATATATATATATATATACATTTATTAAATCGCTAGGAAGGATTATATTGATGATCAAATAAACAAGTATGTTAAAAAGAAGTGAAAACATAGTCAGCATTACCATGAACATTACAAATTCAAATAAAGCACAACAAATAGATAGAAAGTATAGGAAACAATAGAGAGAAACAAAGGATAAAATATATAAAAAATAAAAGTATTATAAAAACTCGATTGCATAATGAAACTATTAAAATATAAATTTGAAAATAGATAAATAAAACAAAGAAACTAGATAACAAATAATTAAAAACAGATAAAAGATCCCACTAAGTCGGATAGACGTGCTAAAGTACATTTACTTCTTATTATGGAGACTATTGAAAAGCTACTAATACTTTTTACTATTTAAATACTATTATAAATAATATCTATTTGTAAGCTTCTCTAAATCTTTTTACTGATGTCAAGTTCTTTTTTCAGAATTTTGTTTTACCAGTATCCGAGATCAAATATTTCTCATATTTCATGGAATTATCGTTTACAATATTGTCTACGCTATCCAAGACAATAGTAACATTATCACTAATTATTGTGTGGTCCGTATATTGTATATTGATAATTTTCCGTTCCCATGTATATTAAAGTTTGCAGGTGTATTTTGTAAGAATAAGCATAGATTAATTTGTATTTACAATATTAAGGTTAAAATATATTATTGTAAGTTATTAACATACGAAAATGTTATATAATCAGATATTATATAATTTGTTTTCTGATATATAGATACATACTAATTGGAACTTATAATATTGAATATTCTGTGTATGTGTCTTTTTACTACTCGAATTCAAACGTATAGTGACTATAAAATTAAAATTGATAGACGTTGAATATATACACATATATATATATATAATTTAGTTAGGTTGCAATACGTTTTTATACATGTAATTGTAAGCAATGCTATCTAATTAATTCTACATTATAATGTACTATAGCATAACCACTGTTATGATAAAAATGTATTCATATTACAAATATTATAATATGGAAGTATTAGTTTTGAGGTGAGTTTTAGTTTCAAAGGCATCTGATATCAAAGGCAATATAATGTTTACATCTTAGACATAGTAATGCTTATACGATTAATTAAACTTCGATAGAATTATTAAATAAACAGCTATACTCTTATTATATAAATATAATATAAGATCAATATTTTTATTGAATTTTGAAATTGGATAATTAATTATATTAAACATTATTTATTATTTTAGTAATTGTATATCGATGTTATTATAATATGAAAAGCAAGATGTATTTTCTAAATATATATTATTTCAATATTGCATACTTTTCAGCTATATTATCTCTATAGGTGGATATAGTTTGCATGCCGACCTATAATGTATAAAAATACATTAATTAATCTAACATCAGGTGACAATAAAAAAACTATAACTTATATAACTGTAATTCATAACATATGTCGAAATTAGATAACTCCTATCGCATAGCATCACACCGGTTTGCGTTCGACATTCGCCATCAGATAGCATTGTACTCATACGCCTTTGATACCGACCACAAAACCTCAAAGGTAACGCGTTTCAATCTCACTTTCATCTGATTCGGTGATCACTGTAACGACGGCATTGAGTAATTAACGCTAAAATGAGCGTTATTGTCGTTGATAGGGAGAAATCTCCTGATTTTTGATTGACGGACGATTTGCAGGTAACGATGATTAATGGATTCGTTGGTAATGGTTTATTTTGGATCTGGTATTCTCAGCTTGATGAAACTAGATGAATTTGATAATTATATCTGTTAGATATAATATGAATTAATATTATAGAATATTTTTAGAATATTTTGATTGCATACGTTACAAAATTATTGGTTGACATCTCAAGTAACAAGATGATGTAGCTATTAAAAATTATTATTTATTAAATTATACAACAAACAAAATTAAAATGGCTTGGATAGTTTCTTGTGATATATTGAATATATAACATATGTTAATTTATGTTAGAAATCTAATATATTAAATTACCTACTTAAAATATCTAGATTGGTGATATCGTATGCAACATTTTTCTATTGACCAAAAAGTGTTTAAATAAATAAATTATGTTTTATTTGTATTTTGTATTGTATTACTTATTTAATTAATCTTAGCTTTTAGCTGCCTGAAACTGTTAGTCTATACCGATTATATAAATTAAAGTGGTTTAACATTATGATCTAACCACCAAACCAGGCATGTCTTTACATAATTTCAATTATATTATTTTTTATTTTTATTATCGCATAAAAAGGACGATAAAAACTAGTACATCAATGTGTTTACTTTTAGCCTAAGAAACCAGATCATGTAGCAATTATACAAATATATGATACAAAAACTAAAATAGCCTGAATTTTTAGTTGGGTTCTACCAAGGACCCTGGGTATTCAGATATTACATGCGATTTAGGATGAATTAATAACGTATATAATAATTTTCTATTAATCAAAATGGTGTTATTATTTATTTTGTATTTAAACTATTCTTTTTATTTGATATTTAGTTATCCTTTGTGTTTGGACAGCTGCACCCGTTAACAATGTCGATATATTACCATGATTTAATACTACTTTATTCGATATATATTTATATTATATAATTCAATTAAAATCCATCTCGCTCGAATACAATTTAGATATTACCTCAGCAATTTGTATATCAATATAGATAATGTATAGCTAATGTATAGCTAATGTATAGCTAATGTATAGCTAATGTATAGCTAATGTATAGATAATGTATAGCTAATGTATAGATAATGTATAGATAATGTATAGCTAATGTATAGCTAATGTATAGATAATGTATAGATAATGTATAACTAATATATAGCTAATGTATAGATAATGTATAGCTAATGTATAGATAATATATAGCTAATGTATAGATAATGTATAGCTAATGTATAGATAATGTATAGATAATGTATAACTAATGTATAGATAATATATAGATAATGTATAGCTAATGTATAGCTAATGTATAGATAATTTATAGCTAATGTATAGCTAATGTATAGCTAATGTATAGCTAATGTATAACTAATGTATAGATAATATATAGATAATGTATAGATAATGTATAGCTAATGTATAGATAATGTATAGATAATGTATAACTAATATATAGCTAATGTATAGCTAATGTATAGATAATATATAGATAATGTATAGATAATGTATAGCTAATATATAGATAATGTATAGATAATGTATAGCTAATGTATAGCTAATGTATAGCTAATGTATAGCTAATATATAGATAATGTATAGATAATGTATAGCTAATGTATAGATAATGTATAACTAATGTATAGCTAATGTATAGCTAATGTATAGCTAATGTATAGCTAATATATAGATAATGTATAGATAATGTATAGCTAATGTATAGATAATATATAACTAATGTATAGCTAATGTATAGCTAATATATAGCTAATGTATAGCTAATGTATAAATAATGTATAGAAAATGTATAGCTAATGTATAGCTAATATATAGCTAATGTATAGCTAATGTATAAATAATGTATAGATAATGTATAGATAATGTATAGCTAATGTATAACTAATGTATAGCTAATGTATAACTAATGTATAGATAATGTATAGCTAATGTATAGCTAATATATAGCTAATGTATAGCTAATGTATAAATAATGTATAGATAATGTATAGATAATGTATAGCTAATGTATAACTAATGTATAACTAATGTATAGCTAATGTATAGCTAATTTATAGCTAATGTATAGCTAATGTATAGCTAATGTATAGCTAATGTATAACTAATGTATAGATAATATATAGATAATGTATAGATAATGTATAGCTAATGTATAGATAATGTATAGATAATGTATAACTAATATATAGCTAATGTATAGCTAATGTATAGATAATATATAGATAATGTATAGATAATGTATAGCTAATATATAGATAATGTATAGATAATGTATAGCTAATGTATAGCTAATGTATAGCTAATGTATAGCTAATATATAGATAATGTATAGATAATGTATAGTTAATGTATAGATAATGTATAACTAATGTATAGCTAATGTATAGCTAATGTATAGCTAATGTATAGCTAATATATAGATAATGTATAGATAATGTATAGCTAATGTATAGATAATGTATAACTAATGTATAGCTAATGTATAGCTAATATATAGCTAATGTATAGCTAATGTATAAATAATGTATAGATAATGTATAGCTAATGTATAGCTAATATATAACTAATGTATAGCTAATGTATAAATAATGTATAGATAATGTATAGCTAATGTATAGCTAATATATAGCTAATGTATAGCTAATGTATAGCTAATATATAGCTAATGTATAGCTAATGTATAAATAATGTATAGATAATGTATAGATAATGTATAGCTAATGTATAACTAATGTATAACTAATGTATAGCTAATGTATAGCTAATATATAGCTAATGTATAGCTAATGTATAAATAATGTATAGATAATGTATAGCTAATGTATAGCTAATATATAGCTAATGTATAGCTAATGTATAGCTAATATATAGCTAATGTATAGCTAATGTATAGCTAATGTATAAATAATGTATAGCTAATGTATAGCTAATGTATAAATAATGTATAGATAATGTATAGCTAATGTATAGATAATGTATAGCTAATGTATAGCTAATGTATAGATAATGTATAGCTAATGTATAGCTAATGTATAGCTAATGTATAGATAATGTATAAATAATGTATAAATAATGTATAGATAATGTATAGCTAATGTATAGCTAATGTATAGCTAATGTATAGCTAATGTATAGCTAATGTATAACTAATGTATAGCTAATGTATAGCTAATATATAGCTAATGTATAGCTAATGTATAAATAATGTATAGATAATGTATAGCTAATGTATAGCTAATATATAGCTAATGTATAGCTAATGTATAGCTAATATATAGCTAATGTATAGCTAATGTATAAATAATGTATAGCTAATGTATAGCTAATGTATAGCTAATATATAGCTAATGTATAGCTAATGTATAAATAATGTATAGCTAATGTATAGCTAATGTATAAATAATGTATAGATAATGTATAGCTAATGTATAGATAATGTATAGCTAATGTATAGCTAATGTATAGATAATGTATAGCTAATGTATAACTAATGTATAGCTAATGTATAGCTAATGTATAGATAATGTATAGCTAATGTATAGATAATGTATAGATAATGTATAGCTAATGTATAACTAATGTATAGCTAATGTATAGATAATGTATAGATAATGTATAGCTAATGTATAACTAATGTATAGCTAATGTATAGATAATGTATAGATAATGTATAGCTAATGTATAGCTAATGTATAGCTAATGTATAGCTAATGTATAACTAATGTATAGCTAATGTATAGCTAATGTATAAATAATGTATAGATAATGTATAGCTAATGTATAACTAATGTATAGCTAATGTATAGATAATGTATAGATAATGTATAGCTAATGTATAACTAATGTATAGCTAATGTATAGATAATGTATAGATAATGTATAGCTAATGTATAGCTAATGTATAGCTAATGTATAGCTAATGTATAACTAATGTATAGCTAATGTATAGATAATGTATAGATAATGTATAGCTAATGTATAACTAATGTATAGCTAATGTATAGATAATGTATAGATAATGTATAGCTAATGTATAGCTAATGTATAGATAATGTATAGCTAATGTATAGCTAATGTATAGCTAATGTATAGATAATGTATAGCTAATGTATAGATAATGTATAGCTAATGTATAACTAATGTATAGCTAATGTATAACTAATGTATAGCTAATGTATAGCTAATGTATAGATAATGTATAGCTAATGTATAACTAATGTATAGCTAATGTATAACTAATGTATAGCTAATGTATAGCTAATGTATAGATAATGTATAGATAATGTATAGATAATGTATAGATAATGTATAGCTAATGTATAACTAATGTATAGATAATGTATAGCTAATGTATAGATAATGTATAGATAATGTATAGCTAATGTATAACTAATGTATAGCTAATGTATAACTAATGTATAGCTAATGTATAGCTAATGTATAGATAATGTATGGATAATGTATAGATAATGTATAGCTAATGTATAGTTAATGTATAGCTAATGTATAGCTAATGTATAGCTAATGTATAGCTAATGTATAGATAATGTATAGATAATGTATAGCTAATGTATAGCTAATGTATAGCTAATGTATAGCTAATGTATAGCTAATATCTAACTAATGTATAACTAATATATAGCTAATGTATAGCTAATATATAGATAATGTATAGCTAATGTATAACTAATGTATAGATAATGTATAGATAATGTATAGCTAATGTATAACTAATGTATAGCTAATGTATAACTAATGTATAGATAATGTATAGATAATGTATAACTAATGTATAGCTAATGTATAGCTAATGTATAGCTAATGTATAGCTAATGTATAGATAATGTATAACTAATGTATAGATAATGTATAAATAATGTATAGATAATGTATAACTAATGTATAGATAATGTATAGCTAATGTATAGCTAATGTATAGATAATGTATAGATAATGTATAACTAATGTATAGATAATGTATAGATAATGTATAACTAATGTATAGATAATGTATAACTAATGTATAGCTAATCTATAGACAATGTATAGATAATATATAGATAATGTAGAGATAATGTATAGCTAATGTATAGCTAATGTATAGCTAATGTATAGCTAATGTATAGATAATGTATAGATAATGTATAGATAATGTATAACTAATGTATAGCTAATGTATAGCTAATGTATAGCTAATGTATAGCTAATGTATAGATAATGTAAAGCTAATGTA
This sequence comes from Osedax frankpressi, assembly GCA_964035775.1. NCBI lineage: Eukaryota > Metazoa > Annelida > Polychaeta > Sabellida > Siboglinidae > Osedax > Osedax frankpressi. Next base: position 6,775,451 of record OZ038318.1, read on the forward strand.
TAGCTAATGTATAGCTAATGTATAACTAATGTATAGCTAATGTATAGCTAATATATAGCTATAGTGTAGTTAGTATGTGTATC
>OZ038318.1:6778033-6868033 GCA_964035775.1 Osedax frankpressi
CTCCCTCTCCCTCTCCCTCTCCCTCTCCCTCTCCCTCTCCCTCTCCCTCTCCCTCTCCCTCTCCCTCTCCCTCTCCCTCTCCCTCTCCCTCTCCCTCTCCCTCTCCCTCTCCCTCTCCCTCTCCCTCTCCCTCTCCCTCTCCCTCTCCCTCTCCCTCTCCCTCTCCCTCTCCCTCTCCCTCTCCCTCTCCCTCTCCCTCTCCCTCTCCCTCTCCCTCTCCCTCTCCCTCTCCCTCTCCCTCTCCCTCTCCCTCTCCCTCTCCCTCTCCCTCTCCCTCTCCCTCTCCCTCTCACTCTTACTCTTACTCTCACTCTCCCTCTCTCTCTCCCGCTCCCTCTCCCTCTCCCTACCTCCCTCCCTCCCTCCCTCAGTTACAACTTATAAATATGAAAAATTATTAGTTATTATATGTCCATTTCATATATAAATCTTAAGTTATTAATTATTCATAATAATTATTCCACCGATTAAACCACTTAATATTATGTTCTAATATTATAACACTAATATTTTAATTTATTACAAATTTTAGTGAATTACCTTATAGCAGGTTTATCTATTACCTTTTGAAATTAATATACATACCCTGATAATCATCAGGCAATTCTACAGATTACGAACCATAACTGGTTTTGTGATTCTCGACTTACGGATTTTCCGAATGAGGTTAAAAGAGCTACACTTATGAACGCAGAGGCAAACTGCTAATGAGTTAATTACTAAAGAGATAACATCGCGAACACGCTTCGCTTGTTCAAAGAGAAATAAGTCGTTAAAGAATACACTGGTTGTCTTGTGTACAGCATTCCTTATCGTATTGTCTAATGGGAGGTATTCCGTAAAGTTACACCGTATTATAACACACCTCTAAACCAAATTAGGCTCCACTTGAATTGAGTGACATTTCAAACTATCCTAGCCATGAATGAACCTGCGTTGTTTTGTAGGATGGCAGTTATTCAATGATCTCACATGCCTTATAAGGAATAGTATAGTATACTATGCAGTTATCTAAACATAACTATATAACAGTAAATCAATAGTATACCATAATATGTGTTAGTATGTGACTTGCAGTTATTATAATGATATAGGTATAATTATATACAATTAAATGTATGGTAATCAAATTAATAATTAATAAACATTCTACATAAGTTAAGTTAATCATTATCATATATCATACAATAGTTAACTAAATCCTCCTTCAGGATTCAAGTTAATTATTACCATACAAATATAAAAAATCGAAAAAAACTAATATAATCGTTAAATATATATTATATTTTATTATATTGGTTAATTTTGAAATTGCTATCTCTCGCATTTATCTTACTTTTGTGGAGTCCTTAGTTATATGATTTACTTCACCGAATTTCATGATATGCGATGAAAGGACTCCATACAATATATACAATACAATATAATACAATACAATATATATATAATATATATATATATATATATATATATATATATATATATATATATATATATAATTTACTTCATAATATTTCGAATGATTACATTATATATTTGTAAATTCAATAGCTATGTAAATGAATTATATTATAAATTTTATTCATTATTTTATATATTAATAATTGAGTATATTATCATATATATTATATAAGTATATGAAATGTTATAATTTTACAGTTTATTGAATTAAATATAAATCAAAAGTTGTGTTATGAAACAAAAAAGATTATATAGTTACTGTATTTAATCAAAATAATATAATAAAAAATTAAGATTTCATTTTTTGTTATTTTTATATGTTTTACTTCATCTTCTCATTATAGCTCATTTTTTAAATTAGTTTATTTCATTTCCGTATTTCAAATTAATTTGTTTTTTATTATTTATTTTATTATTATCATTGTTATTATTATTATTATTATTATTATTTTTAATTATTTGTTTCTTTTTTTAAAATTTATTTGGTTAATTTCTAAGAGATTTAATTTTATATGTAGTTTATGTTATTTAATTTGTTTCTATATATAGTATGCTATTTATAAAAATAACATGCATACTCAAGAGAATTATACAATGTAATAGTTATATATATTTCAAAATTTTATAATAATTAGATATATATTTTATTATTATACTATAATAAAAATCATATATGCATATACTTTGGCTGTCAATTATAATATAAATTATAAATTGTACAAAGCGCATTATAATACATATGGTAATACACGGTACCAGAGTGTAACTCATAGGAGTGTATTGATTTAGAATCAATCTGTACACACCGCGAGTGACACGCACTAACTCTTGTTGTATATTGGTATGCAATATTACCAATATACAACAACTTGTCTTGTAAAAACAATTAATTACACAACACTATCGGTAATCGATTCTATGATTGCTTTCAATAATTTCAAATGCATATAATGACACCTGATGGACAGCTGGTTAACTAACTTTATGCATATGGATTCTTATCGTCTGGTATATTAATTAAAACTATAATTAACTACAAATCTATTTACATAATTGTACAAGATATATTCATTCGACAGTTATGATTATTCAGGTATGTGAATTTGTACTTTTTTATATAATAATAATATTTTATCTTATATAATATATGTTACAATATAATTATTAATATTGATTATATTAGTAAAACATAATTTAAGTTTTTCGTTGTCACTATCTCTTCACTATTAATAAGTTAAACAATCTAATACATCATTCTTATATAGTATATATATATATATATATATATATATATATATATATAATACCATATTATTGTAAGCCATTTATTCATTTAAGAAATAATATATTACACTATATTTTAAATCTATTAAGCCAAAATTGATGACTCCAATTGAAAAACCTATTGCTTACTTTCTTTGGATATCTATGATATCATTATGTATGTAATTCTACGAAGGTAGAATGATTGGATACATATGTTTTAGTAAGTATGGGAATTGTATATGTAATATATATTTAAGATATGTTTATATATGTAATGGTTTAGTTCCATTCCCCTGCGTGTTTAAATAAGCGTAAGCATAATAAGCTATAACTTATACACATTTATGATTATATATGTATATATCTATCTTATTCTAAATATTTTGTGAGAACAAGCAATGTTTTCCTAATTTGTTGTAGTAATTCGATATTGCATCAGTAAATTAGATTGATTACCTAATTTGTATAGTCTTTACAATATTTTTCTACTAAACACGATTGATTTCATTATCTTTTGGATTGCATAGATCACGAATTATTATCGCCATATAAGTAATTATATGTATATGTTATTAGTCTTATTTAGTGTTTGGAGTACATTATTAGATCAATACAATTGAAATATCACTATGTAAGGTAGTATTCCTACTACAATTCATGTCTATAATATCATCCTTTGCTTTCAATTCCTCACTGGAAATCCTAATCTCTGACCACTTTATTGTATCATTCAATATCGATACTTATGTGCCCATCCTTGTTCCGTTACTAAATATATTGTAATATATTATCTATAGACTTAGACTAATTCATTATTCATATGTAATCTTCTTTTTTAAAATCATTCATTTCCTCTAATCAATAATAACTATCGACTTTCTTATAAAAAATATAGACCTTAAATCTGCTCTTGATTCCTTTGCACATCTTTGTACATATATATTTCGTCCTAACCATCATTCTGCTTCCTTCAACTCCGACTTGCGCAAACTTAACCAAATATTTCGCCCTAATCAAAATTGTTTAATCTTAATCTCATAATATAGGTTAGCTTAATAAAGCTAGATTCAATTATAGTGATGATTTTTTTATGATTAAATCCAATAATTATATTGAAGATTTATCAGTGTTTTTTCCAATATAAAACAAGCTATTGTTACTTATTGTAAAACTATTTATCGAGTATTTTCAAGTTTCTTCAATACAAATTTACTAACTATTATTGACAGTCTAATTTCAAAAAGCATTTCCCAATTCATTAAAAGAATGAATTCCTTATAACAAATCTATTCAAACTCAGAGTATCGTATAAAAGCATTTAAATATAATCTTCATTAATATATATATATATATATAGCCTGAAATAAATTTGTTACTATTCTACTATTTAATGCTTATTTAATGGTATTTTTATGTAGTAGGTGAATCAATTATTATCATCAATATATATATATATATAATATATTTCATATACATATATATGGTTACATAATATGCTGAAATCATTATTCCATCTATTTAAAATAAATCATTATTAGGAATTATAATTTATGATAAACATTATTAAGTGTGTTAATAACATATTTAGTAATGATATTAGAGAAAATAAAATATAAATAAAATATTTAAAATCGATATATTATATTATATTAAATATAACAGAAATTTTATTTAAATATAAATATTAACTACATATTTTAGGTTAACGTATAAATTCTAATAAATCACCATTAAAATTATTAATATTTATTTATTATATAAATAAGTAAAATAATAATAAGAATTTATTTTGATTTCAATTTCTTGAAACATCGCTAAGCCGGTTCGGAGTTGACGTAGAAGTAATGATGTAAGTCTTGGTTGTCGTTAATCGAAAAATCGAACGTCGAGCATGCATATATAATAATGAAATGAGGTGCAGAAGATTCTTAGGTAATCTACACGATAATGCGAGTGGGAGTCAGAAGGGCAACGTGTACGAGGTAGCGGGGTTCGGACTAATATTTATGAGAAAATGTACAATGGGAAGAAATAAATAAATAAATAGATATATAATGACGAGTTAGTTTGAAAAAAGAAAATAAATAATCCTTACGATTAAATATATAATTGAGTAAAATAATATGATTTACTATCATATTTATATATTTGTGATTCCATGGTAATAAGTGTAATAATGTAAGGTATTTATTGTAGACACCGTTATATTCTATCGAACGTGTCTTACTCGTATGAATTAAAATCTTTATAAAGCGGAATAAAACATTTAGTATCTGTGCAGATAGTTTTGAAAATTATTTAGTGTAGTCGGATTGTGTATACCCCAATATTCAACTTGAAATCAATACCTGTATCCATAGTAGTCAACGTATTGTTGTTGGTTTCGCGATTTCGCGCTGAATTTACTAGAGTTACACTTTCGAGACCGTCGTTTCAACAATTTATGCTGGCAGAAGTGAGCCTCGCGCAGTTGGGAGTTTTTATTCTTTATCCAACTGTTGGCCAGCGCAAAGCCAATTATAAGGTAAATAGCATACTATTGAATATCGTGATTAAATTATATGTTTTATTATATATACATTTATAAACACAAATTCTAATTTGGAATTTATTAATTTGAATAAAATTAAATAATTCATCTTAATATGATTACATATAAATGATGTATTGTTAAATATGTAAATTAATTAAGTTTAAATTTTAAATATATAAATTAATTTTTAATATTAGTAAACTTACTTTCTGTATGCATTCTTTGATCGTAGATTTTCTTCAGCAGACTTTCGATTAGTGTCTTCAATGATAATCTGTATCTGTTTCTCCTTGATCTTTTTTTCCTTCAATTCTTTACGTTTCTCTCGCATCCAAATGTTGAACCAGTTGTTATTTCTATCTTCTTTCTCCTTTTTAGTTTTAATTTCCATCTGATTATTTAGAAAATATAATATAAATTGAAAATACTATTATTGATTATATTATTTTATTACAAATATGTTTCTATATCAATCAATTTTATCTAAAAATTTCCATCACATATTATATCTAAACTATTTATGATATGTTTACTTTATAGTAGCAAATAGGACTAATTTGTTTTAAAATATTTTGTATAGAATATAAATTACTATAAATCTAGAATTGAAGAATAATGAATGTATCTGAGTAATTATTTACAGTCATCTAATTCACTGCGTACTATAGTTAATCAAGTATTGTTATTACTCTTATCGTGAATTATCGTTTATAAATTACAATACTACATGGATTCATATATGCATTGGATTTTCTATTTACTAAGACCCACCTCTATTTGTTTATAACGGCGGTCCTTTGCCTCTACCTCCAGTGATGTCTGTTTCACCTTGAGCCAATGTTCAAAAGCTTGATCGGCATCATCGCGGCTACGCTCGAGTTTATTTTCTCGTTCCTGGGCTTCGTTCTTCTTTTGACGTTCCTCTATACGTTTCCTTCTCTGCAAAGTAAATGGATAAAGTAAAAACGGAAGAGGGCACGAAGGGGAGAGAAGAAGTAGGGGAGGAGATGCAAGATGAAATGGAGAAAAGTGATTAAGGTGTATAATGATAAGGAGGACCATGAATAGGAAATAAATGTAGTGGAGGAAGATGAAGTATATGGAAAGATTGAAATAGTTAATAGAAGTAAAAGTAGTAGAAAAGGTGAAGACAAATATTATAAAGAGATGAAGACGAGGTAGAAGAATGATAAAGAGTATGCATAGAAAGATAGATGATATGATAATGCATATGATAATGAGGGCATCATTTGTAAGCGATTAATGAATAGGAAAATGAAGACAATAAATAAATATAAAGAAAAAGTAAATAAGGACCAGGAATATAAACCATAATTGCAGGCTAAATATCAATCGTCAGTACTCTAAAATGTATATTTACTAATTAGTTAACAATATTAATACTTAAATTAACGGACACCATAAATAGTATAGTTGTATTATAATTACAATAATACATTTACAAAATCAGAAGAGTATGAAATATCTTAACTAATCTTAACTAATGTTAATTATCATAGATCATCTAATTACTTGTAATTGATCTCGGAAATTATATTTTTAATAATTCATTACCTATAATATAAATTATTGTGACCTTAGTTTATAGATCCTAGATGTGTTTTGATATAACTAAAAGAACCAATAGCATCGCCTAGCTTTCGGACACTTGCACTAACAGTCAAATCGCGTTTTGCCTGGGGGTCCATGGCGTACGGCGAGTGGTAGTTGTCCGTGTAAGAAGCACCATTGATTCGTTCGTTTTGTGTAGAGTTATATGCGGATTGAGGGCGTCTACAGCTAGGGGCGCTGGCCGGACGTTGTGAGGTCGGTGGCGAAGGAATCTCTATTTTATCATTACACAAGTTCTTTTATTATATTACAAATATATACTTGTATTATTTTTTATATAAGATAAATAGTATTTTTTTAGTTATGAATGTCTTTAAAATTAAAATAACAACAGAATAAAACTAAATGTACCATTCAATTAAAAATATATAACAATTTTACATTTTTCTTTGTTTTAATTTATAGAAGGAATTATTTTATGTATTCTAATAATAAGTTGTAATATTTTAAATATTTCAAAAAACAATAATAATAATAATAACTATAATATGACTATTAAATAAGTAGTATGAACTTACTCAAAGAATTAAATTCTTCTTCATTTATATCTACTCCATATAAAACTTTCTCTTCGGCTGTTAAACTAGAAATATCCACCAATGAAAAGTTACCGTTTCTTTCAATCAATACTTGCTAAAAAAAAGTTTATAGTTATTGAAATTAAATATAACTATTATTTAGATTTGATTTTTTTTCTGAAAATATTATATTTTCTTTTAGTAGATAAAAATGGTATATAATAACATCATATTATGAATTACTTTATAGTACAGTACATTCCATATAATAAATGTATTCAGTGATAATAAATATATACCTTTTCAATGTTGCTTAAGCTATGGTTGTTGTTATTATCGTTGGTATTATCGTCAGCCTCTCGGAGTGCTTGTTCCTCTTTACGTCTCGGCGTGCTCTCGAACTCCACGGACCTTCGGTGCGGGGCAGTCTTCGGTCGGCGGGCGAATTCGTAATCGTCGATACCGCCTGGCGATCTAGGGGATGGTAAGGCTCGTCGTAGCGGGGTGTCATCCACTCGCCCGTCCAGCTCGTCGATGCCGGACGAATCGGAAATGCCGTCGGCCGTCGAAATCGCTCGCTTCGTTTCGAACGGAGCCTCGAGATCGGCAACTCCGTCGTCGTCGTCGTCGTTATCGGTGTCGGCATCGCTGTCGAAACTGCCGCAAGTAGGAGGCGGAGACAACGCACTGGGCGTGTCAACGAAGCGTACGCGATCGACGGCGCCGTCGTTGCAGTCGACCGAATCGGAGTCGGAGTCCGATCGTGCCTGCCCCCCGGCTTCGTGGTAGTCGGGCGGGGGCGGAATCTCCAGGTCCACCAGGGTTTCCTTGAATTTGATGCTGCGGCGACGAGGGGAACGTCCGGCTTCCTCTGCTGCCGACTGCGCCACTTGCTGAGCGAGCTGTTCGTTGAGGATGCGTACCCTATCGGCGACATCGTAAACCGGTGCGTCGTGCTGAGGTAAGGAATGGGTTTAGGGGCGTGGTTTCAAGATTGGACGCGGATTAGAATCATCGGGAGGTTTATCCGTTATACGGCAGGGCGGCATATCGTAGGAGCGGAGTTTGGATTTAGGGTAAGGCTTCGTATTATGGGGGGAATGGTTAGGATGGTACTGCCATGGTACTGCCACGAGGGTTAAGAGCACGGCATCACGTTGTTTAGTTTACTCTAACCGTGAACTCCGTGTCGAGAGCTATTGAAACTCTACATCTATGTTAGGTATTCACTAACTGCGGGTAGACCGAAGTCAATTCGCATGTCGCCGAATTCAGTCATCGCTTGAATTTGATCGTCGGTCATATCGTCGAGGATATCTGTTTAGATGGCGGTAGTTTACCCGAGTGAAGTCAACGTATCCGTTTACATATCGCAGCGGGTGCATGTATCGATCGCGTATTATCATCGTACGATATTAAGCCATAACCATTAGCGGTATGTATAAAGAAATGCGAAGCCAAATATTTGTATAATAATACAATATATACGTAATTACTATTTATTTTTTATTTAAGAACATGGCAATTTTATAGACAACCGTTTATCGCATGGATATATATATATATATATATATATATATATATATATATATATATATATATATATAATAAAAAGAATAAAACATTGTTAGATTAGTGTACATTCACTCGAATGGACATACTATTCTGTAATATATACATAATGCATGTATTTAAACATTGAAGAATATGGTATTTCAATTAATTTATAATATAATAAAATATAAGTAAATTGGATCAGAAATCGAGTTTAGGAATTAATAAAAAAATAAAACTATACAACAAATCATAGAATGTTACAGAATTTTACAAGATATCTGTTAAATTAGACCAACTATTATGGAAATCTGTTGCCAGTTGGTATTCTTGCGTAACTCCACTTTCATGTTCGTTCTAAAGTTATATTAATATAGAAATAAAAAATATATATTTAATATATGGTATATATATATAAAATATCGAATTCAACTTAAATTGCATTGTTGACATAATCCGATTACTCAATACACAAATGTGGATCCCGATACAATGTAATTTATAGACCTTATTTACAGATCATTAGCTAATGACAATGAAGGCATTTTTTTTTATTTTAATACTATAAACTTTAAGTATAGAATACTGATTTATAACAATATACGGATTTTTAATCTTAATAATAAAATAAAAAATAATGTGATCTATAGATCAGTAGTATACTATAGTATACTATAGATCAGTAGTATACTACTCAAAATATAATTAAATACTTACAAAATTATAAAACAAACGGTAAAATTTCGAAAAATATAATAAATTACTTTGTTTAATATCTAAGTTTAATTTAATTTTACTATTCAATGGTTTATATAGTATATGTAACTTTATGAGAACATTCTTATTAATTAATTACACATAACTCTACTACCAACTTAATAAACGTATCTTCAATTGATGGCACATTGATGAATAACATAAGTTAAAGCTAGGTGTAGATATACGTAAAATATACCTAGATATTTATATAATATTTTGAATATAGCTATTAGTGTTAATTCTAGTTTCCCAATTTACGATTTACCTATTTACTAAAAGTACTATCGTAAAGTTGTTATCGATAATGTTTATCTGCTTTAACCAGTCGTGATACTTTAATAAGAGATTGTCAATACAAATTTTAAATATATTATATATATATATATATATATATATAGTATATATTTTCTATACTATATTTAAATATTTTATATTTATTTAGGTATAAATTTAAAGTTATATATTAACAATTATTTAAAAATTTGAAATGTAAATTTACTTATATATTTAATGCATATACAATATACATTATACATCGTACATGATTTTAAATTAGATACACTATCTCAAACTTATACATTATATAAATGACAAACCATATTTCAAAATTTAATTATTATGCCAATCATTTTACTTAACACTATAGATTTATAAATCTCTCCGAACATTTTATATATAGATTTTTCATAGAAGTATATTTATAATTTATACTATAACAAAAGTCTCAATAAATAATAAATTTCAAAAGTTAATAAATACTTATTTTAAAACAATATATCCATTACATATAATATATTAATATTGTATAAGCTAATGTTTTAACTTAATTATAATCAAATAATTAGAAATGGTAACTATATAAATGTTATATTACATTTTAGACACACCATAATATGAATGCATATTATATTTTAGATACACCATATGAATAACATAATTAAAAAATAATTCCCAGTATGTTATGATTACATATTGAAAAACAATTCGTTAAGTACATAATATGCACTGCATAATATTGAAGTAAGGTAACTGAAGAACCATTGTACAAACACGTATCACATTGTATAACTACTTATATATATATATATAAACACACACACATATATATATATATATATATATATATATATATATATATGTGTTTATATAACTAATATTACAAACTGACTTAATTGAAACTATAAAATATTAATAAAAATGTGTAATAAATTGAATATTAATATTTATAATTACTTAAATAATAATATGTCAATAATAATTAGAATGATCATATATGATTAAATTAATATAATTAATGATTAATACATAACTATTTAATTTATTCATTTTTAATATAGTTTTTAGTTTTATCAGCCATTATGCATACACTATAATATTATACTAATTAATATATAATATTATATATATATATATATATATATATATAAATTAATTAAAGAAATTCATTAAGAAAACCTTTAACGGTGAAGTAGACATAGTGTATCCAGTTATATCCACTCAAAATGTATTTTCTAAATATCCTCTATTATAGTTTTTAATAACAATCCATTAAATAATTGATACATATTATATAACATTTATTTGTAATAGGAATAATAATAATGATTTGTTAATAATAAAAAATATATTTTATTTGTTTATAATGGTTGTCAATGAAATTTATTGTCAGTTTTATTTATCAAAGATATTATGAAAATAAATACAAAGATGATAAAAAATTGTTTATTTAAAATAATTTATTAAATTTAAATATTAAAAAATATAAAACTATTTTATTTTTTAATAAAATGATGACGGCAACTAAAACAAATGCTTTATTTGCATGTGTAAAATGCCACCAGAGACACTCATTTGAAGATTTATCATCTGGTGATATGGTTTGCAAGGTAATATAACATTCCAGTTTAAAACATTATTTTTATATCTATAAAAACTGGTGTTTTATCATATATTATGTTAAATATCTTATAAAGATAATACTTTTATAAATATCAAAATGATTAATATAATTAATTATTATTTAGTTTTAAGTTAAACCTATCAAATAATAAAACTAGTTAGCAGTTTAACTATGACCAGTATTTCATATTATTTTTTACTGCGTATAATAACTACGTATTCGTTTAACTTATAATGCTTGGTAAATGTTTAATTAAAATTGAATCATTATTAAAAATATATGTATATAATCGATAAAAAAGCGACTATTCACTCTTATCATGGAATGTGAATTGAAAAAAACATAAAATATCAAACAAATTGTGATTAGCTACAACTGTAACGTAACGAAAATCCACTCTAATTAAATGCTATCTAAAGTATATATATATAGTATAATACAGATCATCTATATGTAGAACTAGCCGTTGTAGTCCCGGCGATGCCATGTATATGATAGAATATGTTATGGACATTTTATATATACCTTTGTTAAGAAAAATACTATAAATATTGAACTAGTTTAATTTAGATATATTTCTATATTATGTCTTATTAAATCAAATCCTAAACACAGAATTTTACTCTAAAATGTTTTATATTTTATTATTTAAAATTATTTTATTTGTAAGCTATATTTGTAGTTGTCTCGGATAAACCAAAACCAAAACCTAATCTAAAAACACACCAATATATCTAAAATATAAGCTAGTTATCATTAGAATTATAGATATATCATTAAAGTAATATTTTTATATTAATTATATATTTTGAATAATACAGTTAATGATATAGTTAATGATTTAGTTATAGGTATGTATATATTTTCAATATTTCTATATATATCATTATCAGTTATAATAAGTTTGCCAGCATTATATTCATATATAAGGTTATTCGTATCATATGTGTGGATAAACAGTGTATTTATCATTGCGTTATTTGCAATATTATTATAGTTATCGGTATAAATAACTGTATATTTATAATTAAATTTAGCGATCTGTAGGTTTAGTTAGCAGTATTATCATAATCAGATTGAACTATAAGTTATTATAAGTTAGTAATACCGACATCATTAAGTATAGACGACGGAAGGATGTATAGATAGAATGATGGGTGTGTTTATAAACTAAACGAAAAACCCAACCAAACCCGATACCAAAACAATTTAACATTAGAGATATAATTAATAATGAATTATTTCTATTATTAACGTTATTTGTACAGTTAATTGTATCATTATTATATTCAGCTATTATCTTAATGGTATATTTTATGTCAGCGAGTGACTTTTAATTTTTGTAGGTGTAATTGAAATCTATATTAATGCAACGAAATTGATATCGATATCAATAAGGGTATGTTTATAGGTGGATGGATGGATGGATGGATGTATATATATTACACCTTTTATAAACTTTAAATATGCTATAAGCCTGATTTTAATTTCTGTACAATATGGTTATTTTATAAGATTCATAAAATATAATTAATAATATATACAATATAATTAATAATATATACGATATAAATAACAATGTATAGAATAAAAATAACAATATTTACAATATAAACAATAATATATGCAAAATAAATATAATACATACTCTATAAATACTAATCTATGTAACATAAATAACTATACATAATATATATTATAAATATAATCCTTATCAAAATACAAATTATCATCTGAAGATACAAAAGAATAAATATATTTGACCTCATCATAAGTGGTCAATGTGGTCAATGTGGTCATACTGCTAGTTGATTAATCATTAATATAAATACGGAGTCATTTTATACCAGGTTTTAAGTTTTATTCCATTCTTAAGATATTTTATTACACACTCAATGAATTTCCCATGAAACGTAGCATTCAAATTAGATTTTCGCTTGTAATTTATATCGTCGACGATATAAAATCATCTAATTAAAGAATGAATCCCGTCGCTAACGGTTAATCTGTAAAGTTTAGAATAATTCACACGATGACATCTATTAATCGAGTCTCGTCTAAATTAATGTGAAGTGGATACCGTTGGTTGCATTTGTACGAAGCATTTCAATGTTTCCGTTTTTTGATTTGAACATTTTCCACCAGGAATGCCGTCAGAACTACCCGAAAGTGAAATGTACTTATTGCAGAAATGAGTTCAAACAAGCCAGGTAAATGTATTACTAGTATGTACTAATAGAGTACTATTAGAGTACTAATAGAGTACTAATAGAATGTAGTAATAGAGTACTAATATAATGTACTAATAACATGTACTAATAGCGTACTAATAGAGTACTAATAGAATGTACTAATAGAGTACTAATAGAATGTACTAATAACATGTACTAATAGCGTACTAATAGAATGTACTAATAGCATGTACTAATATATTACTAATAGAGTACTAATAGAGTACTAATAGAGTACTAATAGAATGTACTAATAGCATGTACTAATAGGATGTACTAATAACATGTACTAATAGCATGTACTAATAGCATGTACTAATAGAATGTACTAATAGAATGTACTAATAGAATGTACTAATAGCATACTAATAGAATGTACTAATAGCATGTACTAATAGCATGTACTAATAGAATGTACTAATAGCATGTACTAATAGCATGTACTAATAGCATGTACTAATATCATGTACTAATAGAATGTACTAATATCATGTACTAATAGAATGTACTAATAGCATGTACTAATAGCGTACTAATAGAGTACTAATATAATGTACTAATAGCATGTACTAATAGCATGTACTAATAGCATGTACTAATAGCATGTACTAATAGCATGTACTAATAGAATGTACTAATAACATGTACTAATAGCGTACTAATAGAATACACTAATAGCATGTACTAATAGAATACACTAATATCATGTACTAATAACATCTACTAATAGCATGTACTAATAGAATGTACTAATAGAATGTACTAATAGAATGTACTAATAGCATGTACTAATAGAATGTACTAATAGAATGTACTAATAGCATGTACTAATAGCATGTACTAATATAATGTACTAATAGAATGTACTAATAGAATGTACTAATAGAATGTACTAATAGCATGTACTAATAGCATGTACTAATATAATGTACTAATAGCATGTACTAATAGCATGTACTAATAGAATTTACTAATAGAATGTATTAATAGAATGTACTAATAGCGTACTAATAGAATACACTAATAGCATGTACTAATAGAATACACTAATATCATGTACTAATAACATCTACTAATAGAATGTACTAATAGCATGTACTAATAGCGTACTAATAGAATACACAAATATCATGTACTAATAACATCTACTAATAGAATGTACTAATAGCATGTACTAATAGCATGTACTAATAGCGTACTAATAGAATGTACTAATAGCATGTACTAATAGAATGTACTAATAGCGTACTAATAGAATGTACTAATAGCATGTACTAATAGCATGTACTAATAGCGTAACCAGGATCTTTATCTGATAAATATTATGTATTGAATTTATTAATTTATTGTAATGATTTTACATTTAATGGCACATTAATGTTAAAGTATAAAAAAGGTATAATTATAAAAATCCGTTTTAAAATTAATACAATTTGTTGTCGAAATTATACGCGAATTTAATACATAATTATTATATTAGTTTAGTGTATACAGAGTCACTAGATAGGGGCATGTAATATCATAACAAAGCATTCAGTTTAATATATAGTATGAATACAGGGTAGTATTCTAATGACTTTACCAAAATATGTCAAAGATTGTACCATATAGATATACGTTGTATGAGTAATAGATGGCGAATAAAATATTGTTTTCAAATAGAAATTTTTTCTCTATGCCTTTCTTTCCTATGGCAAAGGTTCTTTACGTAATGTCGTGAAGCGCTATCTACAGCCCGTACTTTGTAACCATACTTCTGTTCAGCAAAAGCATGACCACATCGATATGTGAGAAGTGTGATCAGTTCGTGAAATCGTACGGCAAACCTAAATCCTGCGATTGTTGCAACGTATTAGCAGCTTTCATCGGCAAGAAGTGTCAGGTTTGCCAAACCCAACTTCTGACAATCTCGCTTATCTGCATACCTAAGTGTAGATTTATTTATACAGCTATATATTATTTTTTCTAGTAAAATACAATATAAGATATATATTTTAATTAGAAATTTAGAAATATGTTCAATATTAAATTATATTCTTAGTAATGATTATAATAAATTATATGTGTTTAGATTACAATCAATCATGTATTTCAATTTAATATATTATGTGTATTAATCTTAAAATGATTGCATTAAAAAGAGAGTTCATAAATTCCTATTAGGTTATATTCATTAAAATCGTCAAAATGATTCTGATTCATTTGTCTGAACAAACGCAAATGTAATAATTGTTCAGATGCAACCGTAGTTTTGCGTTGCTTCGTTCCAAGTAACGAAATAGAGCTTATGACTTGCATTGCGCCTCCCATATAGTGGAATATACCCTAGTCTAACCTGCGACATCGTACCTCAGACTTGCACTAATTCGGAGAAGCGCTGGGGACTTCCCGTGGAGTGTTCCGAGTGCAGGCAGACGTGCGCCTTCCGCCGACAGCAACTGGTTACTGTAAACAGCTGACGTTTCACTGTTTTCCATCCGCAATCATTCATTTCGCGTCTGTTTCGCAATCCGGGGAGCGTAATAATTCATTTTATTTATTTTCATTTTTCATTTTTTTATCGGAATTCATTTTTTTATCGGAATTCTCTCATTCGCCCTCTAGCTAGACTCTACGCAAACCCTATGCGGGTGTTGCGTTCCAACCTCGCAGCGCATTTGAACCCCAACTCGCCCCCGCAGGACAAGCAGTCGTCGGTTCTCTGCTACCTCTGCACCAAGCTCAAATCAAAAGTGAGATCGAGGCAAGGCCTGGGAAGTCATCAAAATATCAGCTCATCTCGGGCAGCTCGCAAGTCTGGTGCGGTTAGTTGCTATTGCTACTGTAGTTTGTCTTTTGGGAGTAGCGATTAAGTTGCAGGTAATTCAATTGAGGGGAGTATGTTATTGAAGAGATTGTTATTCGTTCAGAACATACTCTTCCAATGCCGTAGTGTCTCATTGTAGGCTTTATTATTTATTTAATTAGACATATGCTTGGTTGGCTTACATTCTAAACTAACAAAGCTAGCTTTAGGGATTATTTGTACTTAACTGCCTAGTTATTCTTTCAATATAATCCTTCTGCCGTTTTGATATATTCTAGGTATGCATAATACTATATCAAAAACAAAACAAATTTTTAATGTATATATAATTATAAGAGAATTGAATTTTGTACAGTTTTCTATCTAAAAGCTAAACATTTCTATATTAGACTCATTTCTTACAGTCGCAGGATATTTTCCTGCCCGTCGACAAAAAGATGAA
Organism: Osedax frankpressi; assembly: GCA_964035775.1. Classification (NCBI taxonomy): domain Eukaryota; kingdom Metazoa; phylum Annelida; class Polychaeta; order Sabellida; family Siboglinidae; genus Osedax; species Osedax frankpressi. The sequence goes on from OZ038318.1 coordinate 6,795,136, forward strand.
ATGGTTAACTCATACGTCAAATTCTATTGTAAACAGGTTCTAACTGCATTCAAATAGTGCGCTCGTAGAGAGAAACCACAAATTAGATCACTTTAGCAACTTCTCCTCCCTCCCTCCCTTCCTTGCCCTCCCTTCCTCCGTCATTGCCCATTCCTTACCCCTTCCTTCAGTCTGCAGGCAGAGAAGCGCAACAGAGATCTCGGTATCAAATCGTCGCCGAGCGGCGCCACCAGTTTCTCGTCTTCCCCGACTTCGGGTTTTGCGCTTTCCAATTCCACGGACAGCATGGCCGAGATCGCGCGATTGCAAGACCGCGCCGTCGACCTCAAAGAGATAATCACGGTTGGTGCGGCCGCGCTGAACCTCAATAACCTGCGACCCCGGAGCTGGAACTCGCCACTCGTGTACTTGAAAGTACAAAGTACGACATACAACGTAGTGTCGACGTAACGTTCACCGCAAACTAGAAAATAGTGCAATCCGCCCGAATACTTACTTTCTTACGTATTTCTTACGCTTATCTTATCAACGTTGAACTGCTGCCATATTTGATTACGATATTATAATTTCTTTACCATATAACAGGCAAAAGATAAGATCATCCTGGAGAAAGATCAAACAGTTAGTTTTTATTATTACTTTCCATTTCAATTTTTTTTTCATTTTTATATTTATCAATATAAATTATCGATATATTTATCAATATAAAGTATAAATGGCTATCAATGTTACATTTATTAAATTTATTTATTTATAATGTTCCCAAAAAATAGATATTATATATATAATATTCATATTTATCACACATATTTTCAATACCCCGAATAAACTAGATAATTGCACTTTGCTATTAAAACACCCATCTTTTTTTGTGTATATAATAACTAAGAATATATAAACTGTAGTAATTCTATTGTAGATTAAATTAATTAAATACAAAACCAGTGTACAATAATATATTTAGATTATTTCTTCGTTTATAAATAATTTGTAGTTTGATTAAATATTCTGGAAAATTTATTTTAAGAATAAATAATACACAAAAATAGAGTATTTATACATTATTTATATAAATTAACAGTATCCATAGTAACAATAATTAAAATTTACTGAAACTATATTATCTAATATTAGATATATTGTATTATAATTTACAATTAGTTTATTTTTACATTCACTTAAGTAATAATACATTGATAATATCCAAGATTACCTAACCATCTTGGATATTATGTTATAATTTTAAATAATAGATACATGTAAATATAATATTTTCTAGTATATTAGTAGTTAAATTATGTTAGATCATTTTTAAAAAGTCATCATTTTTTAAATTGATTTAATTAATGCTTAGAATCATTTTGAGTTGAAAAATTATTTGTTGACAATATTTTTTGATATATAAATAATATTTAAACATAATTTATGGGATTAGCATTTTTTTAGGTTCTCCCAATTTTATAACTATTCTACTTAAATATTATATTTACTCTGCGATATAATTAATAATATATAAGTGATTTCATTACATATTTCATCCGTATTATATTCTTTACCGAGATTTATGATTTGATCATTTATTTTATTATTGTCTGTCTATTTTCTGGTTTCATGCGACATTTTAAAAAAAATTGATTATTACAATTTAAAAATATTATAATGACTGAAATCTCTCACAGATCACGAAACTCAAAGCTGACAAATTTGAATTAGATAAAACAATGAGGTCAAGAATAGAAACGGCAACAAAAGGATTATCCGATAGTGTGAAATTTTTAAATGTCAGTGTATATAAAATAGTTTTAATTATAAGTTTATTTATTTTAATTATAGATACAATAGATCCATATTACCTAACTTATTTATTTATAATGTTAATTAATATATTAGATAAAATAAAATAAATTTTTATCTAGTTTTTAATCTATATTACTAATTTAATAACTGTATAACATACATTATTAATTCAAATACAGAAGATATTATTATAATAATATTCAATTATAATTATTTTCAGGAGCAAAACCGAGATTTACAAAAACAATTGAAAGCCAAAAAGAAGTAGTATCAAAATTTTATTTATTTACATTCATGCGCTTAATTAAAATCATACAATTCACTACTACTTTTATACTATCGACATGCTTTTTTATATGTACTAAACAATCATATAGTACTACTTTACCAATACTTTAATTATGTTATATACATAATCATATTATGCATTTTTGCATTTATATTAATACTAAGTGATATCATAAATCATATACTCAGATAAATCACAAATTAAATACTTTTTGTTTCAATATATTTATTAGATATTATGTAGATAAAAAAGTTAAATATTTATTTGTTGATCTGTCATTGTGTTTCTCACTTATTGTCTTGAACGTATTGTAGAGCCTTCTGCTTTACTTCTTCAATACTAGTTTCGCTTCCGTATTTATTTTCAAATTCCGCGAATTTCTTAAAGAAGAGTTTTACTTTTTTTGCAGAAAATTTCAAATCCAAAATCCTCTCAAATAAATCCCTGATGATATTTTAATGATATTTAATATTCATTTGCAAGAGTAGAGCTAGATATTCGCGTATAGAAGATTACAAACCTAATCCGTTGAACGTTGCTATCCGCAGCCGTGTACTTCACCATGCAATCGATGTAAACATTCCATACATCCGAACGCTTCGGGTAGTTGGCAACAATGCTTTCAAAGACGGTACGACCTCGTTCGAGGTCGCCATGTTTGAACTCTAATCGCGCAAAGGTCACGATGGTGTCGACATCTGATAGCGGAGTCAAAATGTGTAATTTAGTACAAAAGGGTCATGCGACTAAATGATATAGCCATACAGGTTCCTTGATGCCATTTCAATAAGTTAAGGGCCTATTTACATGGTAGTAATCCGTCACGGGCACACTCCCAAAATGTTGTACTTTGAGAACAGATATGTATTTGCATTAATAATAAAAGTATGACTTTATAAAATGTCTCACTCTGTAAATCTATTTTTCATATTGATCAATAATAATAGAATTATAATTATAACAATTTTAATTTTCTAATACATGCATAGATTTAACTGCATTAAATAAAGCAGCAAATAATTATAAATTAGTAGTAGAAGAATTAATGACAGACATGGAATCATTAGAAATTGTATCGGCAGAATAAAAAAGGCAATTGAAAATGATAATTGTAATAGTATTAAGTTTAGACTTCTTATCTAATTCATCTTCTATTGTTACTCATCAATATTTGCATTTTATAAGAATTATCTTTGAAGAATGTAAGAGGGTATTAGATTTATATAACAGACCAGTTAAAGATTTATATAAAGACTAATTTTAAATCTGTTTTATAAAATTGCTATTATTGATCACAAAACCAATTTCGTTTATTTACATTACATAATTACAGGTAAGATGTAAGCCGAGGTACAAACGGTGAACGGAGTCCAGTGACTTTAGTGCCCGGAGCATTAGTTTGCGGCACTTGTCGATTTCTTTAGTTTCTGCGTAAAATCGACCGAAGTCCTGCCAGACGGATTTGTCCGCCCCGAAACGCTTGACAATCGTCAGATAGATGTTCTCGGCCTCCTGGTGGGAGGCGTTGGAAGCGCTAGTTGCGGAGTCGAGGGGGGTCCGCGTAGTGGCGAGACCGGGGGGGGGGGGGGGGCCTATCGAGGCTGTCGGCGACCGTTAACCTGGTTGCGGTGGGACTGGGCGTAAATCGAGATCAACTGTTTGTAGATGAAGAGCTGTTCGCATTGTTGCAAGGCGGCCGTCAGCACAGCCTGCAACGACTCCTCGCTTCCATATAAACTCTCCAGGTTCAGCTTCGCTACCCAGACGTTCTGCTTCTCCTGATCCTCCCTACGCGACGTAGTACAGATTATAAGTGGTAGTCTTTCCTTGAGCAGGATACAAAGATACGAGAATATAAAGATAAGAGGATATAAAGATAAAAGATTTAAAATACGAAAACAGAATGCCGGGGAGCTTTATTAATAATTGGTTATCAAAATGAAGCCTTCGTTTGTATGGAGAGCTGTTGAAAGCATTGAATTGCAATCGAGATTTCTGAATCTCTTTAATAATGAAATATCATTTTAAGTTAAAAGAAATTTCATAGGGTTTATTCATTTTAGTTATTATTCTGATTATAAAATGAGAATTGGTGTTACTTTATTTATTTATATTGAACTATTTAAAAAGTGCTTTTTAAATAATGATTTAATTTATTTGGAAGTTTATCCTAAATTATTTTACCATTCCGATAACTGAATTGAAAATTGGTGATTTACTTAAACCGCTAGTTCAACTTAAAATAATTATTAGAAATGAATGATTTTATTATACATTATATTTTATTATACAATGCAGATCATTATTAAGAGTTTAATTTTTTGTGTTTAAAATGTTGAAAGTGTGTTTTTAACAGCGAGTACCAATTGGACAATTCGATTGTTCTCAACTTTCGCCGACATTTTAGTTTGCAGGATTCCAACCTGAAGTTGATCGTGGAGAGTGCTCGGTTGGCAATAGCTCGAGCTACGTCGATTTCGTCTCCGGAGTGCATTGTCCACGCGATGTATCGCAGCCAAACCATCGACGAATCCGGCGACTCCAGCAACAACTTCTCGAAGGATTCCTTGCACTCCGTAGAATCCGGTTGCAGATTCTTACGTTCCAACTGAAGGTGTCAGTCGCAGAGGTCAAGGAGAGGTCAAAGAGTATGGTAATGGAGTTTATGAGTGTAGGTGTTGTTCGAAGTTAACGTCGATCTAATTATTGCAAATGAATATAAATTTTGTCAAAATAAATATATATATAGTTTTATAAATTTATTATAAATTTATTATTTTAATTATTAATTATTTACTATAATAATTTTAAGGCATAAACCAAAAATAATTCATCTTCCTCTTTTGCCAATAATTTATGTTTAGTCTTTCTAGATAATTTCTTTTCTTTCTTTTCCTGTAAGTTAAATCTTAACAATAACTTCATATTCTATTAGTTTAATACATTTTTTGTAGAAATAAAATAGATAATTTTACACATTAATTATCTGAAATAGTTGTTGACCAGAATATGGAATAAAACATTAATAAAATAAAATGTAATATCAATCAACTGGAAATGTAAACTAATTGATTATAATTACTCATAATCTAATTCTAACCATATCTACATCACTAGAATCAGAATCAGAATCAGAACTAATATCTGAGTTCACTTTCTGTTCAACAGAATTGTCAGTATTCCACGAGAAGTCAGCTTTTAAAATTTTCTGAAATTTTTAATAATTGTGATAATTATATGATGATTACTGTACCTGCTATGTAACGGATACTTCTATTATTAAAGATAATATTAATATCTCCTTTCCAATCTCCCCTCCCCACCCCTCCCCACCCCTCCCTTCCCCTCCCTTCCCCTCCCTTCCTTCCCCTCCCTTCCCCTCCCTTCCCTTCCCCTCCTTCCCTTCCCCTCCCATATCCTCCCCTCCCTTCCCCTCCCATATCCTCCCCTCCCCTCCTATACTCCCCTCCTATTCTCCCCTCCTATACTCCCCTCCTATACTCTACTCTACTCTCCTCCCGGACTTAAACCTGTTTTTTCGGTGTTAACGTATTAAACTCCGCCTCGTCGTTACGTTCCTCTGCCTTACGTTTGCGTTTCTGCAACGACGTCTCTGCGACCAGAGCATCGCGGCCGGAGTCGCCGTACAGAGGAGTTAAAGTGGTCAAGGAGACGTCGTCGGGTAAAGCTTCGGTGACCTTGGTGTCGGCTGGTAGCATGGACAGCGAACATTCCGATTTTCCGGCGCTGGGTGAAGGGGTTATGGTTCACCGTAGTTGGGAAAGGCGTTAACGACGAATAGCTGTGTCGAGGGAAGGTTGTTTCCACGTACATAGGCGATGAGAAAAACAGGGTGTTTCATGGAGCTTGGTGTGATAGGTATATATAGAATAGGTAATATATTGCATTGTATATATTCATATAGAGTTTCATCCTCTAAAAGAATTTTTTTAGGTGTCGGATGACTTTTAACAGTCCAAAATATTTGAAGCCACCCTCTAGTTAAGATATTCTGGTTTTTATAAACTAATCCCTTCTATATATTAATTTTAGTTTGACCAGTCGAAAGTCTAACCTACTACACACATATATATATATATATATATATATATATATGTATATAAATATATATACATATATATATATATATATATATATATATATGTATATAAATATATATACATATATATATATATATATATATATATATATATATATATATATATGTATATATACATGTATGTGCTGCAAAAATTGTACTTACCAAAGCAACTCATAACTGTTAAAAAATATCAAATGGTTTTAAATCACACTAATATACAAAACATGGTATTATGGAAAAACGTAAATGAACTACATTCCGTGAAATATTATTGTTCCCAAAACAATCTCACATGCTCCCTTTCTCTCCAAACCATAATACCAAACATTATAGCACCTCAATCCAATGTGCCTCCGATAACTCTATTATTTCCAATAGCCCAGGTAGTTCATTTCCCTACATTCCTACAATCTCACATACCATTTCCAATAGTCCACACCCAACCAGCATTCTTCCCAAACACATACAATTTCTATTATTCAAGATCAGCCATCTTCACTTAAAACATCCTTTCCCAGATGACTTCTCGTATAAGATACGTACAAAATCTAGTCCTTATTCTACATTGATTCCCATTTATAATCAACTTAACTTACAAAACCTTAGTAGACAACTTATATAATATAACATCCCGTTATTCTGAACCTGCGGAGATAAGATAGCGATGATGAAATCAATCTACGTGTTACTCCAGAAGATCTCGAGTAATTACTACCACATTTGACTCGTTGAAAAGATTATTAACGTTATATCTATTTTTAAAGATAATCCAATTGTTACTCTAAATAATACCGATATTTGAATGAGAATATCCAGGAATAGAAAACAATGAAATGGAAAAGTAAAAAGCTTCAAAGCTTTTGAAATTCCGAATTTTTAATATTTTTTAAAAATTTCAATCTAGACGGAGGTTATAAGTGAAATTAATCTGTGCCAAACTCTGGACTTACATAAACATTGAAAGAATTTACTACACCTCACAATCATGCCTGAATACAAGGTTATGATTATGATGAATGTAATTGGAAAGTGCTGTCTAATAAGGAAATAGATTTCATTTCCTCTCCTCCTAGTAGAGAAAATGTATAGAAAACTTTCAAAGGACAACAAAGGACATCTCTTGGTGGCAAGGTTGCATACTGTCCTCTAAGGACTGTAGATATCAAGTATTCAGTATAGGATGATGTAATTGCGGCAGTACTAGATTAGGTATCCCAACTAGTTGGAAAACAATTAGGGTAAACTTGATTCATAATAAAGATTGCACGATTAACCTCAAAAATATCTGCCATATAAACTTACGATGTACAACATTTGATTCTACTACATCTATTCAGATACTAGCTTCGCGATTGTCTAGCCTCACTAGAAGTAATGATTGTATTTGATCTTCTCAAAAGAAATTTCTTCCCGGAATTTTGGGTATTCGGGAACATATGTACACATGTTAGAAACTAAAAGAACTAAAACAAATGTGTTCATCAATTGGCCTGCCTAATTTGGATCTATAAACAATATTACATACTTCAGTCTGTTTAATGTATCTTATTAGATGAGGTAGATAAGAGGATAGATGAAATATTGGTGCCAAGATGAGCGCAGATTCAAGTTAATTAATTAATTAATTTATTTATTTATCCAAAACAGTTTTATAGAATTTGTGCATTTAAACAAATTTGACAAATCTGTTATTCTAACCTAATGACGCAGACAGTAACTAGAGTTCCTTTTGGATAGTATTTAGAAATGTCATCGATTTTATATTCGGAGAGATTTCTTTTGTTCACGGTACCAATAATAGATCGAGATAATCTGTAATAAATATATTGGTTATTAAAGCTACAATCTGAAATAAGTAAAACAGATAGAAATTGAAGTAGTTGTCGTTTATCTTTTAATTCTTAAAATATAAAATATAAAGGCGATTACAATAATTTAGATACAAATTACAAAGATAAAAAAAGAAGTTAATTAGAATTATTAATTTCATGGATTCAGAATTGAAATTATAAAATATCGAAATAGAATTTTGGTGGCCTCAGTTTAAATTTGAAATATAATAATTAATAAAGAAAATTCGATAAAATAGTAAGGAAAAATGTACTTTTTTAAAATGAATACAAATTATTAAAATAAAATATTAATAATAATGTATATAAAATTATAAATGTTTCTCATAAAGTTAAAACAATAGGGGTCAAGTCAATGGAAAACAATTCTTAAAACTACTCCTTAAAATAAGTAAATTGAAACCTTACGAATAAGTTGGTAGAAGAATAAGAATGAACGAATCCTCTGCAGATGAACCCTTGTGGAATGTGTTTAGAGGTCAAATCTTCATCAACAATCACAGCAGGCTTCTTTGTTTTATTCTTAGACTTCAAGCTTAGAAATGTAATAATATAATAATGAATCTAAAAATACAATTGAAAAGATACTATAATTTGATCGTATTTTAATCAATTGTTCCATAAAGAGTAATTTTGGCATCATTTATTAAATAAGTCATAGTCGGACATGCGAAAATAAATAGGTTCCCAAATATCTCATCATAATGAATTTATAAAAACAAAAACTACATTTTTAGAGCGAGATACGAACAGGGATTTACGGGAGGAAACATATTTCTTGGCTGCGTTGACAACAATGGTAGTAATAGTGTCCCCGACTGACAGCTCAGTCAACGAGGCAGTTGAGTAATCGTCGCTGACGTCCGTACAGTAGAGAAGGGCTGCGAGCAATGTCCGAAGGGGTCAATTAGGGTCAAATAAAAAAGCAACGAGTTGAGGTTATATTTTTTTATGATAATTATTCAAATGACTATATTTAAGTAAAAAAAATGACCATAATTCTGATCAATTTCCTTATACTATTATGTATTGCCTTGACCACTCCATAATTAATCTACAGGCATATTACATACTATTATATCTAAACCATCTACTGACTAACCTTATGTCCCATCTATTTACTGACCTCCAGACCCATCTACTGACTGACCTATCTACTGACTGACCTCCTGGCCTATCTACTGACTGACCTCCTGGCCTATCTACTGACTGACCTCCTGACCTATCTACTGACTGACCTCCTGATCTATCTACTGACTGACCTGACATATATACTGACTGACCTCCTGACCTATCTACTGACTGACCTCCTGACCTATCTACTGACTGACCTCCTGACTTATCTACTGACTGACCTCCTGACCTATCTACTGACTGACATCCTGACCTATCTACTGACTGACCTCCTGACCTATCTACTGACTGACCTCCTGACCCATCTACTGACTGACCTCCTGACCCATCTACTGACTGACCTCCTGACCTATCTACTGACTGACCTCCTGACCTATCTATAGTCCCCGCAACTTACCAGTAGCTTGCGTCTCATCATCGGCTTTAACTACGAAGTAGTCACCAGTGAAAATGGACACAACTTTGGCTTTGTTGATGGCTCCTTCGACGAGCGACATTCCCGTGACCTTGGAACATTTAGAGTGCGAAGGTCGTTCATCTGCAACATAAGCCAAAATCAAAGGTCAAAAGATGCACAATTATTTTCTCTCAATGTTTAATAATTCTTGTTTAGTAAATGGAAATATTATATAAAATTATTCTTTAGCACCGGAAACCATCAAAGAAACTACCAAACTATCCAGGTCATCATCCAGGTAATCATCCAGGTCATTTTAGTTTTTTTGTTATATAATAAAAATAAAATTATATTTTATTTGCATTAAATATGTATTATGATTATTTTTTATTTAAAATCATTATATCATAATGTATAATAGTTACATCATCTGGATACTTGGGATATATGATAATTCCATTTTGCCAGGCACTACAATTCGGTTTTGCTTAATTTCTTTTATTATATTTTATATTTTCTTAATCATTTCAAAAGATTCCACGAAACTCTTTGAAAACTAAAAGGGTTACAAACGCGGCAAGGAAAACCTTCAAGACGTAACTCGGCGACATCTGGTAATACTAGATTCTTTATTGTCGCCATGAATGCGTCCCCGACATCGTAGGTGCAGAGTTTATTGGCGATGTAGGGCATACGACCTCTGACCTTGGCGGTAACGTAAACATGCACATATTTGTTATCGATCTGCCGTGAATTCGAGGTTGAGTTAAATAATTGCAAATGGGAGAATAATGAACAGTAAATCATACAGATTATGTATTGATTTTGAATTATCGTATTTTTACCATATTCACACCAATTAATTTATATATTTAACACCTTTCATAGAATTTGTTAATATTGGTGTCTTATTTATCTTATCGTAAACTATCTTATTTTTAGAATAAGAATTATGGATTAACATTATTTACGTAGTACATTAACAAATAAAGTTTATTAATCCAGTTATTATTTTCACAAACATCAGAAACGAATACCGGAATTCTAAAATCTTTATAAACTTCATGTTTCACTAATTTCTTGGACATTAAAACACTGTTCACATAGAATTAGGAAAGTTAAAATGAAATATTAATAAAGTTTCCTAAATTAATAAAATAATATTTTCAATAGTAGTTACAGGCGAAAATATGAATTAAAAATGTTTTATAAACTGTTTGGTAAGGTTGCGATTTAAACGATAAAGGAAATCGATTATAAACTATTATTCAACTATACAATTATAACCTTGGCCGGAGAGAACACAAAAGAACGCTTCCCTTGTCTCCGCTGAAATATCACACGGACAATAGATGAAAAGAAAATATATTAAAATATTAAAACAAAAGGAAATAATGTCACCATTAATTTGTCATTCATCTCATCTTGTGTTCAGATATTTACTGCAAGTGTCAAACAATCAAAACATGCCTACAATGAAGTTGACCACTGAATAACAAACCTGCAACCAATGACCTTAACATTTACCCTCTTGCCAATTTTATAGGAATGAATGAACCTCTCTTTCTGAAATAAATACATGAAAAATGTATAAAGTGACATTAGGAAATAATAGAATGACCATTTAGTAATGTATGAAATATAATGTATGACATTTAATGTGTGACATTTAATGTATGACATTTAATGTATAAAATGTAATGTATGACATTTAATGTATAAAATGTAATGTATGACATTTAATGTATAAAATGTAATGTATGACATTTAATGTATGAAATGTAATGTATGACATTTAATGTATGAAATGTAATGTATAAAATGTAATGTAATGACCTTGCCTATCGGGAGGTGGTCACAGAGTTGTGTAACATGTATAGTTCCTGTGTAATGGTTCTTCTTGACCCCTATGTGAACTGTTAGATGTGACTCATTGATCTTCTTTATTCTGTGATGGAGGGAGGGGTAAGGTATGGGAGTAGGGTGTAGTAGTAGGATGTGGTGGTAGGGTAATGGGATAGGGGTGGGGGTAAGGAATTGGGTTAGAGTGTGGAATAATGGGATAGGATGTGAGTATATTAATGAGGTAAGATATGGGAGCAGGGTGTGGGGTGGAGGATTGGGATAGGGTGTGGGGGTTAGAGAAATAGGGTAGGGTAATGTGGTGGAGTATGGAAGTAGGGTAATGGGGTAGTGTGTAGGGGTGGGCTATGAGGGTAGGGTGTGGGGGTAGGTAATGGGATAGGGTATGGGGGTAGGGTGTGGGGGTAGGTAATGTGGTAGAGTGTAAGGGTAGGGAATGGGGAAGGATGTGGGGGTAGGTAATGGAGTAGGGTGTCAAGGTAGGTAATGGGGTAGGGTATGGGGTAGGTTATGGAGTAGGGTGTCGAGGTAGGTAATGGGGTAGGGTGTGGGGGTAGGTAATGGGGTAGGATATGGGGGTAGGTAATGGAGTAGGGTGTCGAGGTAGGTAATGGGGTAGGGTGTGGGGGTAGGTAATTGGGTAGGATGTGGGGGTAGGTAATGGAGTAGGGTGTCGAGGTAGGTAATGGGATAGGGTGTGGGGGTAGGTTATGGAGTAGGGTGTCGAGGTAGGTAATGGGGTAGGGTGTGGGGGTAGGTAATGGGGTAGGGTGTGGGGTAGGTAATGTGGTAGAGTGTAAGGGTAGGTAATGGAGTAGGGTGTGGGGGTAGGTAATGGGGGTAGGTAATGGGGTAGGATGTGGGGGTAGGTAATGGGGTAGGGTAATGGAGTAGGGTGTGGGGGTAGGTAATGGGGTAGGGTGTGGGGGTAGGGTGTAATAGTAGGGTAATGGAGTAGGGTGTGGGGGTAGGTAATGGGGTAGGGTGTCGAGGTAGGTAATGGGGTAGGGTGTGGGGGTAGGTAATGGGGTATGGTGTGGGGGTAGGTAATGGGATAGGGTGTGGGAGTAGGGTAATGGAGTAGGGTGTGGGGGTAGGTAATGGGGTAGGGTGTGGGGGTAGGGTGTAAGGGTAGGGTAATGGATTAGGGTGTGGGGGTAGGTACTGGGGTAGGCTGTGGGGGTAGGTAATGGGGTAGGGTGTGGGGGTAGGGTGTGGAGGTAGGGTGTGGAGGTAGGTAATGGGGTAGGGTGTGGAGGTAGGGTGTGGAGGTAGGTAATGGGGTAGGGTGTGGGGGTAGGTAATGGGGTAGGGTGTGGGGGTAGGTAATTGGGTAGGGTGTGGGGGTAGGGTGTGGGGTTAGGGTGTGGGGGTAGGTTGTGAAGGTAGATATTCGCCGACAAGAATTTCTAAGAAGTGGATTACATATTTTGTGTGGGACGGCAGTTTAAAGTTCCCCTGGTGTACGTTAACTGCACTAGCGAATACTGACGTTGCTTTATGACAGCTGCCCAGGGACACGTCGATATTCAGCATGACTTCTCCATTCATCTTTTCGACGAGTTTGGATTGCGACGAAGCGGCCTTTACCTCGTCGATGCAGAGCCCCACGATCACCTGTTTCTTAGAGTGGATCCTATGGGGATGGGGTTTAGGGTGGTGTGGGGGTCGCAGTGAGGTTAGGTATGGGATCGTGCGACGGTGATGTTGGCGTAAGGTTGAGAGGAGTTGCGTGGTGCCTGGGGCGTAAAAGGATGTACGGGGATCGGAGTAGGCGTGGAGTGGTGTGGGGGTGAGAGGAGATGGGGGGGAGTAAGGGAGTTGGAGGATATGAAACTGACCGCTTGACCACGACATTGTTTCGCTGACCGATCGCGTAGTTTGCGGCTTCGCTGACGTCGTTAAGGTGTTTGCGAACAGGCAGGTAAGCCAGGCCCCCAACGCCGTCCAAAGATACCAGGACGTAGTCCTTTTGTACGGAAACCACTTCGCATTTCAACTTATCACCGACCTTGACCGGCTGTTTGAGTTAAAAAAGGTCAAAGTGCATTTATAATATTATTATCAAATATATTCAGATTACAAAATTAATTTCCAAACAATTTCCATTAAATATTAAATTCCATTAAATGTTATTTTGAAATAAAAAAAAGTTAAACTAATCTTTCTAATCTTTATAAACATTTTATTTCGCAGTAAATTAATAATTTTGAATTGAATAATACCGTCAGATTGGTTAAAAATTGTGCATATACATCATGTAATAACCTTACGGACAGGTTTGGGGTCGATGAGGCGTGACTGTAATGATAATTGGTAGCAGTTTTCAGCATTTGCGGAGGTAATATCGATGTGCAAGACAATCGCCGTATGCGTGGAGCCTACTTCTACTTCTGGAGAGTCCATGTGAGCTTGTATCACAAATGCCTGTGTGTGTGTGTGTGTGTGTGTGTGTGTGAGAGTGGGTGTGTGTGCGCTTGTGTGTGTAAGTGTGTGTTGGTGTGTGTATTCGTACAAAATGAAATAAAGTCAACAGAAAATTAGAGGATTGTTGAAAATATTGATATGATTTGCAAATTACAAACAAACTGTTACAACACGCTTCAATGGTTACCTTGACAACTGTAGCTGCGGTAGCTTTGTCCGATTTGACTGCTGGTACGCTGACTTCGCCTACGACTCCGCTGGATGACCTCTGAGTGACCTTGAACTGAACTTTATCGCCGAGTTGATTACGTAACACCGCTGCGTAACCTCGGAAATTACTCAATGTTGCATAACAGACCGCGGATTCGTCGAGGTATGAAGCGAGCAATGAGGTGCCACCTGGTGTCAGATTAGAGGTCAGAGATCAGGGAGCATTAAATATTAAGAAGTATAATTATATAATTATAATTAATTAACTAATATTTAAAACTATATAATATATAAATATAAAATTATTCTACTTACTACTACACCTCCCTACTACAACCCCCTACTACCTCCTTACTACCCACCTACTACATCACCTTACTACATCCACCTACTACATCACCCTACTACCCACTTCTACATCACCCTACTAAACCTCCCTACTATACCTTACTCTACACTCACTACAAGATCTCCCTACTACACCTCCCTACTAAACCTCACTACTAAACCTACCTACTACACCTTACTCTACACCCACTACTACACCTCCCTACGACACCTCACTACTACTCCTCCATACTACACCTCCTTACTACACCTCCCTATTACACCTCCCTACTACATCTCCCTACTACATCTCCCTACTACACCCCCTACTACACCCCCTACTACACCTCCCTACTACACCTCCCTACTACACCTCCCTACTACACCCCCCTACTACACCTCCTTACTACACCTCCCTACTACACCCCCTACTACACCCCCGACTACACCTCATACTACACCCCCCTACTACACCACATACTACACCACATACTATACCCCCTACTACACCTCCCTACTACACCCACTACTACACCTCCCTACTACCCCCTACTACATCACCTTACTACATCCACCTACTACCCACTTCTACATCACCCTACTAAACCTCCCTACTATACCTTACTCTACACTCACTACTAGATCTCCCTACTACACCTCCCTACTAAACCTCACTACTAAACCTACCTACTACACCTTACTCTACACCCACTACTACACCTCCCTACTACACCTCCCTACTACACCTCCCTACTACACCTCCCTACTACACCTCCCTACTACATCTCCCTACTACACCTCCCTACTACACCTCCCTAATACACCCCCTACTACACCTCCCTACTACACCCCCTACTACATCCCCTACTACATCCCCTACTACACCTCCCTATTACACCTCATACTACACCTCCTACTAAACCTCCTACTACACCCCCTACTACACCCCCTACTACACCCCCCACTACACCCTCTACTACACCTCCCTACTACATCCGCCTACTATACCTCCCTACTACACCACCTACTACACCTCCCTACTACACCCCCCTACTACACCGCCCTATTACACCTCCTACTACACCCCCTACTACACCCCCTACTACACCCCCTACTACACCCCCCTACTACACCCCCCTACTACACCTCCCTACTACACCACCTACTACACCCCCTACTACACCCCCCTACTACACCCCCTACTACACCTCCCTACTACACCTCCCTACTACACCCCCCTACTACACCTCCCTATTACACCCCCTACTACACCTCCCTACTACACCTCCCTACTACACTTCCCTACTACACCCCCCTACTACACCCCCTACTACACCCCCTACTACACCTCCCTACTACACCTCCCTACTACACCTCCCTACTACACCCCCCTACTACACCTCCATACTACACCCCCCTACTACACCCCCTACTACACCCCCGACTACACCTCATTAACACCTCCCTACTACACCCCCCTACTACACCACATACTACACCCCCTACTACATCCCCTACTACACCTCCCTACTACACCCCCTACTACATCCCCTACTACACCTCCCTACTACACCCCTACTACACCTCCCTATTACACCTCATACTACACTACCTACTACACCTCCCTACTACACCCCCCTACTACACCGCCCTATTACACCTCCTACTACACCCCCTACTACACCCCCCTACTACACCTCCCTACTACACCCCCCTACTACACCTCCCTACTACACCTCCTACTACACCACCTACTACACCCCCTACTACACCCCCCTACTACACCTCCCTACTACACCTCCCTACTACACTTCCCTACTACACCCCCCTACTACACCCCCTACTACACCCCCTACTACACCCCCTACTACACCCCCCTACTACACTCCCCTACTACACCCCCTACTACACCCCCTACTACACCTCCCTACTACACCTCCCTACTACACCTCCCTACTACACCTCCTACTACACCCCCTACTACACCTCCCTACTACACCCCCTACTACACCTCCCTACTACACCTCCCTACTACACCTCCCTACTACACCTCCTACTACACCCCCTACTACACCTCCCTACTACACCTCCCTACTACACCCCCCTACTACACCCCCTACTACAACCCCGACTACATCTCATTAACACCTCCCTACTACACCACATACTATACCCCCGACTACATCCCCTACTACACCTCCCTACTACACCTCCCTATTACACCCCCCTCTCCACTACACCACATTAACACTCTAACACAGCTGCGGACAGTCTCTCAAGGAGACGAGGAATCTCTTTTTATTCTCATCGATATTGACCACAGAAGCAATTAAACTTTGACCTTCGTAGTAGAACTTCTCGGGGATTAACATATCCTTGTTCAGGTACTGGGTGCAGGGAGGGGGTAATTGGTACCGGGGGTCGTGTGTGGTCCATATCCGTACTTGGAGTGCAGAAATTAGAGTTTGTCATTGTTGTTATGTTAGGGAAAGTGGCAAGAAGGAGTCGGAGGTAAGGTCATTATGCATACTGCTCGAATGGAAGTCGATATGAGTGAAAGGTCAAAGTTCACATTGTTAGTGAAATTAGTGTAAATTAGTTCATATCGTTCACTATATCAAACACTATATCATAAATCAACAATATAGATTATGAACATAGAGTTTTGCATCATAGCATATTTCATCAAGGCATTTTGCACCATATCATATGACATTATATCATATTACATCATATCATATTACATCATATCATATTACATCATAATTACCTTGACAGGGGAGAGTCCGACCATTCCATTTAAGAAATCAATGAAAATTCCATAAGATAGAACTTTGATGACAGAGCCAACAAGTTTAGTGCCTATCTGTTGAGGGTGTGGTTATGGGAGTGGTCAAGTGTGTGCTTATGGAGGTGGTTGAGGGAGTGGTTAAGTGTGTGGTTATGGGAGTGGTAAAGTGTATGCTTATGGAGGTGGTTGAGGGAGTGGTTAAGTGTGTGGTTATGGGAGTGGTAAAGTGTATGCTTATGGGAGTGGTTTAGTGTGTGCTTATGGGAGTGGTTTAGTGTGTGCTTATGGGAGTGGTTTAGTGTGTGCTTATGGGAGTGGTTTGGTGTGTGCTTAAGTGTGTGCTTATGGGAGTGGTTAAGTATGAGGTTATGGGAGTGGTTTAGTGTGTGCTTAAGTGTGTGGTTATGGGAGTGGTTAAGTGTGTGGTTATGGGAGTGGTTTAGTGTGTGTTTAAGTGTGTGGTTATGTGAGTGGTTTAGTGTGTGGTTATGGGAGTGGTTTAGTGTGTGTTTAAGTGTGTGGTTATGTGAGTGGTTTAGTGTGTGGTTATGGGAGTGGTTTAGTGTGTGCTTATGGGAGTGGTTAAGTGTGTGCTTATGGGAGTGGTTAAGTGTGTGCTTATGGGAGTGGTTAAGTGTGTGCTTATGGGAGTGGTTAGTAATTTGGATATGGTACTTGTAAATGGATATTGTTAGAGTCGTGTATGTGTTTATTTATATGTGTTTTTGTGAGTGTGTGTGTGTGTGTGTGTTTTTGTGAGTGTGTGTGTGTGTGTGAAGAATCTATTTTACGCAAAGAATTTAACATTTCAATAAATGTTCTATAATGTGTTAAGGAAACCCAAATCTACAAATATTGTAAATGTTCAACATTTTGCAAAAATATAATATTATATAATAATAATCAATAATATTTTTAGATTTTTTAAAATACCTTATTTGAATGTTTTTATTCAATTTTAAAACCTGAAATTTTAACATATAATAGAAAATTAACTAAATTATTATTTTATATAATAAAATAAAATTTAATTTTTCTAAAATTTCCCCACCTTAAGTAAACGAATATAAATGAAGGATAAATAAAAATAAAAGTAATGTAGTGTGATTAGGTAAGTGTAAGTATAAGTATAAGTAAAAGTGATATCAAATATATGGAAAGCGATTATTTTCACCTAAGCAGGAAGTGTTTTAGCCCAAGTTTAAATACATTAATGGTGACAGTGGGGATAACAGTTTTTTGGGAAGGTGGTTCCATTTGTTTAGAACTATCCAGCAAAAACTTTTGTTTCCAAACGAATGAAACAGGCTGGGAGGTAGTGAGGTGAGAATATTGTAGTTGTCTGTAGTTTGTCTTCATATTTAGTACTTGTCTTAAGTTGTGTGGTTGGTCGTAAGTCAGCATTTTTTATATTATCGTCATTAATTTCAATTCCATGGAGTTAGCAATTGTCATCCAGTTTAGTCGTAAGTCCGTAATGCTTTTAGTGTAGTCATATGTTTTGAGTTTGAAAATTAGTCGCAATATTCTGTTAATAATTGCATCGAGTCTTTTAAGTGTAGCCTTGTCTGTGACACGAGTAAAGTATTGCTATAGTTTAGTCGAGATGGTATTAGTTAATATCCAAGTAAAGTGGCTGTATTTATATTTATGTCGGAGTTTACATATGTTATATACATGGTAGTGGTCAGTTTCTGTGAAAGAATGTGTTGGTCAAAGTTTAATTCGTTGTCAAATTCAAATCCAAGTTTGGCATGTCATCTTGGGGAATATGGGTTGTGCGAGTGTATGTGTGTGTGTGGGTATGTGTGTGTGTATATGTGTGTGTGTATGTGTGAGTGTATGTGTGTGTGTGTATGTGTGTGTGTGTTAGTGTGTGTGCATGTGTGTGTGTACATGCGTGTGGGTGTATGTGTGTGTGTGTTAGTGTGTGTGCATGTGTGTGTGTACATGCGTGTGGGTGTGTGTGTGTGTGTGTGTGTGTGAGTATATGTGTGTGAGTGTGTGTGTGTGTGTGTGTGTGTGTGTGAGTGGGTGTGTTTGTGTGTGTGTGTGTGTGAGTGTGAGAGTGAGTGTGTGTGTATGTGTGTGTGTGTTTGTGTGTGTTAGTGTGTGTGAGTGTGTGTATGTGTGTGTGTGTGTGTTTGTGTGTGTGTGTGTGTGTATATGTTTATTCACGAAAATCCAATTTTTACATTGTTCGAAGGTGAGTGTTCTTTTGGATGACCTTAGATTGCTTTTCAGTTTTAGTTTAATTGAGTCGCTCATATATTTAGGGATATCAGTTTTCAGTGCTGTATGTATTATTGTTAGTGTGTGTGTGAGTGTGTGTGAGTGTGTTTGTGTGTGTGTGTTTGTGTGTATGTGTTGGTGTGTGTGTGGGTGAGTGTGTGTGTGGGTGTGTTGGTGTGTGTGTGTGTGAGTGTGAGTGTGTGTGTGTGTGGGTGTGTGTGTGAGTGTGTGTGTATGTGGGTGTGTGAGTGTGAGTGAGCGTGTGTGTGTGTATGGGTGTGTGAGTGTGTGTGTGGGTGTGTGGGTGTGTGAGTGTGTGTGTGGGTGTGTGTGTGTGTGTGTGGGTGTGTGAGTGTAAGTGTGTGTGTGAGTGTGTGTGTGTGTGTGTGTTTGTGTGTATGTGTGAGTGTGTGAGTGTGTGAGTGTGTGTGTGTGTGTTTGTGTGTGTGAGTGTGTGAGTGTGTGAGTGTATATATTACTTATTCCACAGAAGTCAAACCTGTAAATCACAGAATTGTCTTGGTACATCATCTTCGGAGAAAAATTCAATTAAAGAATTTTTTAAAGAGATTTTCTGATTACATCATTAAGGAAGTTATGCAATAATGTTTATATTCCACATTAATAATCATAGATAATAATCATATTACAGACGTAAGATGATACGTTTATGTGTATATACCATACACACATTTACACACACACCCACACACACACCCACACACACACATATTCACACATACGCACGCACACACACACACAATAAAAGGATACAAGGATGGTTTTATCGGAGGTGTAGACAGCTCTTTGAATGTTGTCGCCTTTCTTGAGAGATTTCAACACCAGGGGGCAGAGACTCGTGAAATCTGACAGATGTGCGGTGGGCACAAAAGCATTGTAATCTCCTTGAACTGTGACCTCGACCCCGTCAGCACCACTACTCTTAACCGTGCATTCGGTCAACTGCGTATGATTGTATGTAATGGTAATATGGAGTTGCAGAGATGTATGTAGGGAAGGTGTAGACCGTAAAGAAAACATTAGCACTAACAATTATACCATAAATGGGAATGTATTCAACACTTGATTATCTAATGTAAGAAAGACTCTCTCAGACTCTATCAGACTAAACTCTACTCCTCCTTGAATATAAACAGGTCTTTAAAATTATAAAATTAATAATTCCTTTATTACTATCACTTAATTTTTATTTTCAAATTAGTTCAATTTTTTAAACAAATTTAAAAAATATATAAATATACTAATTTTAATAATTAATCTAAAAATATTACTAGTTACATCTCTAGTTACATCTCTAGTTACATCTCTAGTTACATCTCTAGTTACAACTCTAGTTACATCTCTAGTTACAACTCTAGTTACATCTCTAGTTACATCTCTAGTTACAACTCTAGTTACAACTCTAATTACATCTCTAGTTACATATCTAGTTACAACTCTAGTTACAATTCTAGTTACATCTCTAGTTACAACTCTAGTTACATCTCTAGTTACAATTCTAGTTACATCTCTAGTTACATCTCTAGTTACATCTCTAGTTACATCTCTAGTTACATCTCTAGTTACAACTCTAGTTACATCTCTAGTTACATCTCTAGTTACATCACTAGTTACATCACTAGTTACATCTCTAGTTACATCTCTAGTTACATCTCTAGTTACATCTCTAGTTACATCACTAGTTACATCTCTAGTTACATCTCTAGTTACATCTCTAGTTACATCTCTAGTTACAACTCTAGTTACAACTCTAGTTACATCTCTAGTTACAACTCTAGTTACATCTCTAGTTACATCTCTAGTTACATCTCTAGTTACAACTCTAGTTACAACTCTAATTACATCTCTAGTTACATCTCTAGTTACAACTCTAGTTACAACTCTAGTTACATCTCTAGTTATATCTCTAGTTACATCTCTAGTTACATCTCTAGTTACATCTCTAGTTACAATTCTAGTTACATCTCTAGTTACATCTCTAGTTACATCTCTAGTTACAACTCTAGTTACATCTCTAGTTACAATTCTAGTTACATCTCTAGTTACATCTCTAGTTACATCTCTAGTTACAACTCTAGTTACATCTCTAGTTACAATTCTAGTTACATCTCTAGTTACATCTCTAGTTACATCTCTAGCTACAACTCTAGTTACATCTTTAGTTACATCTCTAGTTAATCCCACTATTGATACTACATTACTAATAACTCCCATTTTTAACCCCCTTTAACAATTTTACCCAACCAAACACAACTCTAACCTTGCCAACTGCATAGTCATCGGGTTTTTTAACTTCCTTTGTTCCGAAAGGCTTCTTGATACCGGTCAACTTTAAACAATACAAAGTAGATATCAATGAGAAATATACTAACGGCAATGTACTAACAATTAAATAATACTTGATCAAATACAAATTCCATAAGAAATATTTCTATTTATTTGAAATATGCAAATTCTATTTACTTTAATGTACTTACATTAGATGCAATGTTATATATATTATTATGTATATTATACTATTATTATCTATACAACTACTTATATAATTAGAAATGTAATCAGCAGTAGCATTTCTATTTGTAATGATCCAAATCAAACTTTGAAGGAGAGTTTCATTTTTGCTAATTCTGGTTCCACTTTGATAACTCTACTTTTAACAACTTGTCCTACGAAGAACACTTTTGACGGATATTCTATCTCTTCGGTGCTTAGTTCGAGGCGTGGTACCCATCCCTTTGTTCAGGTTATCATTAATTCATATTGTTTATTTTATTGTAAATTCTAGAATATCATTTTTAGCGAATTTATTAAATATAACAGAAAATAACAGAATTTCTTCTAACAAGTGTTAATTTTGTTAGATATTTGTTGGATATGCAAAAGGTATGGAAACAGTTATAAAACTATTAAATGATATTAAATGAAGGGAAATCTTCTTAATTAAATATACCATTTGTAAAATACTCAAAAAGAATACTTTTGCATTCATAAAATACTAAAATCAAACCTTAACATTATTATAGAAAATCATCAAAACTCCATCTTTGGTTATATAAGATATATAGCCTTCGATTATGCTATTTGGCTGTTTTAAATGTCAGGTTTATTAATTATTCATATATTCAAACAATAATTTAATATCTAATTGTGTAAAATCTTAATGAATATTTTTTATAGAATGAAATCACGTTTTGAAATCATTGTTTGCTAGGTTTAATTTTTTTTATATTTTTTTTTATTTCTCGAAAGTATATATTTAAGATCTATTAAGATATTTAACTATCTATTAAGAGCCTATGAAGATCTAATCACTACTAAAGATATTAACTGACATTAAGACTGGCATTGTTCAACTTAACACATAAGAACACACACAAGAACATACACAGAACACACACAAAACAGACACAGAACACACACAGAACACACACAAAACAGACACAGAACAGACACAGAACACGCACAGAACACACAGAACACACACATAAAATATACAGAACCCACACAGAACACACACAGAACACACAGAACACACACAGAACACACACAAAACAGACACAGAACAGACACAGAACACACACAGAACACACAGAACACACACATAAAATATACAGAACCCACACAGAACACACAGAACAGACACAGAACACACACAGAACAGACACAGAACAGACACAGAATACACAGAACACACACAGAATACACAGAACACACACAGAATACACAGAACAGACACAGAACAGACACCAGAACACACACAAGAACACACACAGAACACACACAGAACACACACAGAACACACACAGAACACACACACACACAGATCACATACCTTACACTCCTCAAATGATGTCACCACGTCCACTTTACTGGTAACCATAGACCTTTTGGCTGTCAGGATCAGTTTAGATTTGTTGGGCTTACAATGGAGTACCTGTATACAATGAATGAAAGTAAATATGGGATGTAGCGCTCTCTTTCTCTCACTCACTCACTCACTCACTCACTCACTCACTCACTTAATCACTCATTCACTCACTCACTCACTCACACACACACACACTCACTAACTCACTCACTCACCCACTCACTCACATACTTACTCACTCAATATATCACCCACTCACTCACACACTCACCCACTCACTTACTCACTTACTTACTCACACACTCACTCACTCACTCACTCATTCACTCAATATCTCACCCACCCACACACTCACTCACTCAGACACTCACTCACTCACTATTAATTGTGTTATATTTCGTTAATAATACTTACACTCACCTTCGAACAATGTAAAAATTGAATTTTCGAGAATAAACATATACACACACATACACACACACTCACTTTCTCACTCACTCACTCACTCACTCACTCACTCACTCACTCACTCACTCACTCAATCACTCACTCACTCACCCACTCACTCACATACTTACTCACTCAATATATCACCCACTCACCCACTCACTTACTCACTTACTTACTCACACACTCACTCACTCACTCACTCATTCACTCAATATCTCACCCACCCACTCACTCACACACTCACTCACTCAGACACTCACTCACTCACTATTAATTGTGTTATATTTCGTTAATAATACTTACACTCACCTTCGAACAATGTAAAAATTGAATTTTCGAGAATAAACATATACACACACATACACACACACTCACTTTTTCACTCACTCACTCACTCACTTTCTCACTCACTCACTCACTCACTCACTCACTCACTTTCTCACTCACTCACTCACTCACTCACTCACTCACTCACACACTCACTCACTCACCCACTCACTCACCCACCCACTCACTCACTCACTCACTCACTCACTCACTAACTCACTAACTCACTAACTCACTCACCCACTCACTAACTCACTCACTAACTCACTAACTCACTAACTCACTCACCCACTCACTAACTCACTCACTAACTCACTAACTCACTAACTCACTCACTCACTCACTCACTCACTCACCCACTCACTCACCCACTCTCTCACTCACTCACTCACTCACTAACTCACTCACTCACTCACTAACTCACCAACTAACTCACTCACTCACCCACTCACTCACCCACTCACCCACTCTCTCACTAACTCACTCACTAACTCACTAACTCACTAACTCACTCACTCACTCACTCACTCACTCACTCACTCACCCACTCACTCACCCACTCTCACTCACTCACTCACTCACTAACTCACTCACTCACCCACTCACTCACCCACTCACTCACTCACTCACTCACCCACTCACTAACTCACTAACTCACTCACTCACTCACTCACTCACTCACTCACTCGCCCACTCACTCACTAACTCACTCACTCACTCACTCACTCACTCACTCACCCACTCACTCACTCACTCACTCACTCACTCACTCACTCACTCACTCACCCACCCACCCACTCACTCACTCACTCACTCACCCACTCACTCACTCACTCACTCACTCACTCACTCACTCACTCACCCACCCACCCACTCACTCACTCACACACACTCACTCACCCACTCACTCACTCACTCACTCACTCACTCACTCACTCACTCACTCACTCACTCACTCACTCACTCACTCACTCACTCACTCACTCACTCATTCACTCACTCACTCACTCATTCACTCACTCACTCACTCACTCACTCATCCACTCACTCACTCTCTCACTCACTCTCTCATCCTCTACATCGACTACAAACTCTGCACTTGATCTGTTTCCCTTTCGGAAACATGGCTTCGGGTTTCTTAAGTGACTTTACGTCCGACATCAAGACAGTGGGTACTAGTCCTTTAACGTTTGATTCTCCCAACATCACTTTGATTCCATCCTTCGTCGTCTCCAATACCTTACACTGCGCGAGTTCTTAATAACTACATCGTATACTGTATGGTACAACTACATTAACGAAATCGTCGTATACTTCATTATTGTATTTACAATAATATATACTCAATATACAAACAACTACATTAAATGGCTCATTAAATACTAACAACTATATACTCTATATACTATATACTATTTACAGTAATATCTACTTAAAAATATAATACTATTAATATAAAAGAAACTACATTAATTAGCTCATTAAGTACTATAATAGCTACTGCATACTACTACATTAGCTACTAAGTACTACTACATTAGCTACTAAGTACTTCTACATTAGCTACTGCGTAATACTACATTAGCTACTAAGTACTATTACATTAGCTACTGAGTACTTCTACATTAGCTACTAAGTACTACTACATTAGCTACTAAGTACTTCTACATTAGCTACTGCGTAATACTACATTAGCTACTAAGTACTATTACATTAGCTACTGAGTACTTCTACATTAGCTACTAAGTACTACTACATTAGCTACTAAGTACTTCTACATTAGCTACTGCGTAATACTACATTAGCTACTAAGTACTATTACATTAGCTACTGAGTACTTCTACATTAGCTACTAAGTACTACTACATTAGCTACTGAGTACTACTACATTAGCTACTAAGTACTTCTACATTAGCTACTAAGTACTTCTACATTAACTACTGAGTACTACTACATTAGCTATTAAGTACTACTACATTAACTACTACATTAGCTACTAAGTACTACTACATTAGCTACTGAGTATTACTACATTAGCTACTAAGTACTACTACATTAGCTACTGCGTACTACTACATTAGCTACTGAGTATTACTACATTAGCTACTAAGTACTACTACATTAGCTACTAAGTACTACTACATTAGCTACTGAGTACTACTACATTAGCTACTGAGTACTACTACATTAGCTACTGAGTACTACTACATTAGCTACTGAGTACTACTACATTAGCTACTGAGTACTACTACAATAGCTACTGAGTACTACTACAATAGCTACTGAGTATTACTACATTAGCTACTGAGTACTACTACATTAGCTACTGAGTACTACTACATTAGCTACTAAGTACTACTACATTAGCTACTGAGTACTACTACAATAGCTACTGAGTACTACTACAATAGCTAATGAGTACTACTACATTAGCTACTGAGTACTACTACATTAGCTACTGAGTGCTACTACATTATCTACTAAGTACTTCTACAATAGCTACTGCCCTAACTAAGTACTCTACTTACATCGACGACATCGCCTGGATGACAATCGCCGTAGCAGCGAATCTTGTCTTCTATGTGAGCTCTGAAACCATTGTTATAATATCATTAGAAATCACCTGGATTTGAGAATATTCTAGACTTTACAGATCACTATATCAGATTTCTGTTTTCCAATAATAATGTAGCCAATAGCGGCATTACAAGCAAGGGCTGATTAATAAACAAAAGAACTAGTTTGGGGGTTAAGTACAAACTCTCTCAAGGACACCAAGACGTAGTTGTCACAGTGAAGTAGTTTCTTGACGACGCACCTGTAAACAAATGCATTAGAATGTATTCATTACGCAATACAATGACATCATTACGAACTAATGAATGACTTTAAGCAATGTTAACGTTCTCAATTATAATCAATTATTATTAATATGCTTAGCATATCTAAAACTGATGAATAAGTATTGTATCCCCATTAAACATAATCAATAAGATTAATAAAACCTATATTTTGAGTTGATTGCGGCTGTATCAAAGAATTTCTTATCTCCCAAATATTTAGTCTGAGAAATGGCAACACAAATAGTTATCATTTTTAATATTTAATAATTTATAATTTGAAAAAAATTACTCTCAAAATTAATCGTAAACAAATCGAGGAGAAAACTCCCAGAATTCCACAGCGAGATCGCTTACGACTAACGGGGGCGAAAGCTCGAACGCCGCCTTCCGACAGAGTGAAATGTACGCCTCGAGACCGGGAGAGTCGAGTGACCTTTGCGTCACCGACGACGTCGCCGACGTCGAGGTCGTGGAATGCCCTCCGAGGAGCCAAGTGAGGAGAGACGAGGTGGGGCAGTTGTGACAGCACGAGAGCTTTCGTGGTGGGGTTCACGTAGAGGATTGCAGCGCGAAACTGTATTCACGGAGGGGGGGGGGGGTCGGGGTGTAAGATATCCGGGGTGTAAGATATAAGGGATGTAAGATATCCGGGATGTAAGATATCCGGGATGTAAGATATAATGGATGTAAGATATCCGGGGTGTAAGATATCCGGGATGTAAGATATCCGGGATGTAAGATATCCGGGATGTAAGATATCCGGGATGTAAGATATCCGGGATGTAAGATATCCGGGATGTAAGATATAAGGGATGTAAGATATCAGAGGTAGCAGGTGGTAGTGAGTAACGAAAGAGAGTATGAGTACTAAATTCAACTAGAAATACTCGAAACCACGGTAGAAGTGCGATTCTAGGATGTCGCTAGGGAAGCAATCGGAAGACAAAGTTTACCCTACCTGGTCGGTAGGTGTACCGGTGGAGACATGAAGGTCGGGGACATAGCCTTTGAACCCCAGAGCCTTGACGTTGATTCCGGTGTCGCTTCGAGAGCTCACCGACGCCTCAACGGTCATGCCCGGTTGGAGAGACGTCAACGACAACTTCCATTGCTCCGTTACCTAGCAACGACGGCGCGGAAAGGTTTAGCGAGAAGAGTGCACCGTTCAGAGAATATAGATAGTTCTAAAGCGACTATCTTAGCGATACGATGAAAAAGAAACACACGAGATCGGATGCAAACAAATATCGTGGAGTTCAATTTACGCAGAAAATATAGGAAAATATAAACGTTATTAAAATTTTTTTAAAAACAATCAACATTCTAAAATCAAAATTATTTATATATAAAATAGAGATTATTAATATTTACAATAAATACTCAGTGAATAAATATCACCATTATTTAAAATATTTACAAATATAAACAATGTTGACCTATACATATTATCACTCGTGAAACCGACCACAGACTTGTAGACCAGACGAGGTTCTATTGTAATCTCTAAAGTCCTCAGTTCACCGCTCATGAAGGCCATGTTCTCTTTACTCTTCACCATACACGTGAGAATAGCACCCACACATAGTTTATTACCTGAGGAGTATAGGATGGGGTTAAGAAGTGGAGGTTTAGGTATTGGAGCATAGGAGGGGGTTAAGAAGTGTAGGTTAAGGTATTGGAGCATATGATGGGGTTGAGAAGTGAAGGTTAAGGTATTGGAGCATAGGATGGGGTTAAGAAGTGGAGGTTAAGGTATTGGAGCATAGGATGGGGTTAAGGTATTGGAGCATAGGATGGGGTTAAGAAGTGGAGGTTAATGTATTGGAGCATAGGATGTGGTTAAGAAGTGGAGGTTAAGGTATTGGAGCATAGTATGGAGTTAAGAAGTGGAGATTAAGGTATTGGAGCATAGGATGGGGTTAAGAAGTGGAGGTTTAGGTATTGGAGCATATGATGGGGTTAAGAAGTGGAGATTAAGGTATTGGAGCATAGGATGGGGTTAAGAAGTGGAGGTTAAGGTATTGGAGCATAGGACGGGGTTAAGAAGTGGAGGTTAAGATATTGGAGCATAGGATGGGGTTAAGAAGTGGAGGTTAAGGAATTGGAGCATATAATGGGGTTAAGAAGTGGAGGTTAAGGTATTGGAGCATAGGATGGGGTTAAGAAGTGGAAATATTAAAGTTTATATTATTTAATATTAAATACCATTGATAACATTATTAATCAGATATATCATAATATATATATATATACAGATTATATTATATTTTATTTGATACATTAATATAATTTAGAGGTCAAACAGGGTTCGTATATAATCCAACCATCATTGTAATCTTCAATGTAGGACGCTGTCTTTTTATTGGTCAGAAAGGATGTGACTCCTTCGATTCCTAAGTCTATTACGTAACCGTGGTCTTCGACACTCGACACTGCCCCCGGCAACACCTGTCATGAGGTAATATAATGGGAAGTGGGGGGACTACTATAGGGTGGTGTTATATGGGAGAGGGCCGGTATGAGACACTTATGTGATGTTAGTACAAGATGTATGCGAGGGGTCTCGTGAAATAAGCTATTCAAAAGTTCTATATAACAATGACAGTGTCAGTGTCGGATTCAGTGACAGATACGGTGTCAGATATTCAATATTCTTACCATGCCAGATTTCAAATCTAATTTTCTAAATTCGCAGTTCAGTCGTCGTGGGTTCATCGTAGCTGTGATCTGCATTCCGTTGACCTCGGTGACCTTGAGTTTCACTATAGCCCCGACGCGGTAGATATCGGACAAACTGCTGACCTCCTGATGATGACAATTTATTAAGAAGTTTGTCGGTTTACACGACATAGATTTATAAAGTTACAAAAGTCGCAATTACTTGAAATTCAATCTAATTTAATTATTATTACTTATATTTGATTCCGTTACATTGTGCAAAAGCTAGGATTGATTCGGTTAGCGTTCGTCCGAAGAAAAAGAGGTTAGAGGTTAGAGACCAACCTCGCTGCACTTAATCGCAGTTGACCCTCCCGACCCCTACACGATATTGCCGAACCACATGCGCCGAGCCCCCTAGACTCGCCCTCGACCCGACCCCGACCCAAACCTCATCTTGACCGAGTCCGTCAGCCATGCGAGACAGCTGGGAGGTATAGCCGTCGGAGAGCTCGGTGAGGGGCACTGAAGCGCGAAGTCCAAACGGTAGCGACACCTCGAGGGAATAGTCTTGCACCGAGGCAATGCTGCCCAACAACAACATGTCCTCGACGATGTGCTGCGAGGGTTTGTGAAGCTACGTAACCATTGGCAACCGCGTGTTTTGACATTCCCAGATGATATAATGTATATTATATATAGATATAATGTATATTATATATAGATATAATGTATATTATATATAGATATAATATACATTATATATAGATATAATGTTTATTATATATATAAATATAATGTATATTATATATATAAATATAATGTATATTATATATATAGATATAATGTATATTATATATAGATATAATATACATTATATATAGATATAATGTTTATTATATATATAAATATAATGTATATTATATATATAAATATAATGTATATTATATATATAGATATAATGTATATTATATATAGATATAATGTATATTATATATAGATATAATATATATTATATATAGCTATAATGTATATTATATATATAGATATAATGTATATTCTTTATTGACTGCGAATGTATGAAAATGATTATAATGTTTGATTATTATTACATGATGAGTTAATTGAATGTGGAAATTTGAAATGTAATCTGTTGATTGGTGAACGGAAATCTGTCAAATTGGTTAATACAGTATTTCAATAATAATTGTGAGCTATTTATTTCCCCATATACTAAAAATGAGCAAAATTCGGTAACAAAAAGGAAACAATTATCCGTAGAGAATTATTAAAATTATTAAAAAACATCCCATTTGAATATATTACAGAAGTAAATTTACAGTAATAGAAATATTATATACAAATTTAATAGAATTTCCATATCAGATAAATAATTAATATTCAAAGGGAATAGTTTCCTATCAAATAATAAATGGAACTAGTTTACAATGTGAAATTATGATTTTTTTCTAATATATAATATTGTAAGTAATTTATAACTATATTAAATAAATATTATAATATCTATATATAATCTAAATGTATTATAATAAATTTATATATATTATATAATATTGTTATTTTGTAAATTAGTTATATTATTATATTATTTGTTATTATTTTGTGATCTAAATATCTCTATTAACATTATTAAAATTGTATTATATAATTTAGAATTTAAAACAACGCTTTCATAACGGAACAACAAAATTATATCAAACTATTTTATTTTGTAATTTAATGTACACTGTTAATATATGACAATTTATTCTATTAATTATTGTTAAATATATATGTATATAAATCTATAAATATATATATGTATATAAATCTATATATATTTATATATATAACTATATATATATATACATATATATTTATATACGTAACTATATATATATATACGTAACTATATATATATATGTAACTATATATATATATATATATACGTATATATTTATATAAATGTAATTGATTTGAATACAAGTATTCACCGACCTCATAGCTGAGTTTCAAGATCGTCATCAGGTTCGGTTTCGCTTTGCTCTTGATCAGTTTCACGTCAGCCTTCGTGATTACCTTCTTGGCGTGTTTCGCCAGCTGTCGATCCTTGCTAACCGCCGAGTGTTTACGTTTACCGACGGCTGCACCGTCGCCAGCCGTCTCCCCATTGGTGGAATCGAGTGTCGTCGTCGTCGTCGAGTCTTTATTGTGTCCGATGTCATCGGGAAGAGTCGAAGTTTCATCTCCCTAGTCGCGTGAATGACTCATTAGGTGGGAGACGAGCGGCATTTGTAATCGCACCATTTATTTGTTAAGCGAGCGAAGAGAATTATTGCAATATTAAATATCACTTATTAATATATAACAAATTGTAATAAATGATTATTCTATGCCAACTGTATTATTCTTATCGTAGGTATTTTATAAAATTAACAGATACTATAAATACATAAGGTAAATATAATAAAGATGTATTACAGTTTATATATATTTATATTTAATCAAATGAGTTTATTAAATATATTTTGTTATCGAAATTGATTAGGTGAATTAAGGTAAAATCTCAAATAATACGTGCAAACTTTAATATTAAACTATTGCTATAAATATATATATATATATATATATATATATATATATATATAAATATATATATATATATATATATATATATTATACAACTGTTGAAAATAATTTTTAAGTTTACCTGAAATAAATCTTTTTCTGTTAATGTTTTCGCTTTTTTAACTGTCGTCCCACCTCTGGGAAAATCATCATTATCCATTATGCTAAAAATGAGTATAAATTAGTAAAATGTGATATTAATAAATAATAGTAATATTCCAATTATATTATCATAATAATGATAAGAAATTAAATATATTATTCAATTAAATTACTAAGTTCTATAATATAATATCATATATATTGTAAAATATACTATACTTATATGTCTATACTTACACTTAATATTTACCTCTGTGAACTTATTAAGTGACTTTATATTTCTATATATATTGTAAAATATATAGAAATATAAAGTCACTTAATAAGTTCACAGAGGTAAATATTAAGTGTAAGTATAGACAGAATGTAGTTGCATACAATATATAGCTCAGATAGCTGATTAAATAATATGTTAACTATTTATCTATTGCTACTAGCTACACCAACTTATAATAAGAACTAAGATACTAAAATCTTTCATATAGTCTTTTATGAGTAATGTACTAACGTTGACCAAACTATGTATAAATCAATGTGTAAATATATTAAAATCAAATTTGTTATTAGTTATTAACTTAAAATCATATACTATAGAAAGTGTATACTATAAAACAAATAGGACATTTAATAATAAAATCATTAGTTTTTAAATATGTTCAAAATAAAAAGGTAAATTAACTAGATATATATTAAATATTATTATGAAAATGATGGTTATATTTTATATTTAAGTGATAAATGTACTCTTCTATTATTATAATAATTATAGAAATAAATGCAATTATTGATAATTAAATATGTATTATATAAAAATGATAACGATATTAGGTGTCATATATAAATGCATTGTTTAATCAAATCTCAGTATACTATAGATATTGATAATAAAGTATGTAAAATTAATCATTTTTATAAATTTCATGTCATAATTTTAATATGTATAATCGTAATTACCGCTATTATTAATATAAATTATATACTTTTGAACAATACAATTTAAATAATAATATTGTATTTACATATGTGAATGTGTCATAGTTCATTCTTTGGTTAATTAATTTCTAAGTATAGATTTATGATAATACACATTAATAGAGTATGAAATCATATATAAAATATAATTTTGATTAAATATCGTTTATATTATATATCTCTAAAAGCGATATAATATCTTGTCAATGATATTCTCAATACTTATTAAATGTATCTGGTTATTGTAATTATAGCATATATATATATATATATATATGTATTAATCCTAGGGTTCTAATCTTAGATTTATAATTTTCTATAAATCATAAATCTTTGATTCTAATCCAAATATATAAATTTTATATATGTACAAATGTATTATAAATTAATTGATCCCTCCCAAATTTATAAATTTACTTATATTCATGAAAATATAAACCCCATTGCTACATCTGTCGACACATCCATCCCGGAATGCCTCTACGTGTATCTTGTTTTCTTATTATTGAATACTGTCTGTCATTTTTGTTAATAATATAACACTTAATATGAATATACAAATTTTAATCCATCTATCTTGATTAATAAATATCTAAATTGTAATTTTTTTTAAATCCTTTTTTGGTACATTATATATATTTTTATATATACCATATTTATGCTAATGACTTGTCTACCAATCACCTATTCAACTTTCTTTTCCAATTTATTATGCATAATATGTTTTATACATTGCATATACAACTCTTTATTTACTCAATATAATCGCCCTTCTATGTAAAGGACGTTAATAGCAATATAGTTGGTATAGATATTATAATAGATATTGCCTATTGCCAGATTATATTATAATATATAGAATACTAGCTTTATTTTGAAAACAGTTTATCAATTGATCATTATTCTAAAAAGTAATAATTAAAATATATTAACTAATTATATTACCAATAATTATATATCATTATCTAGGAATGACTAGCTTTTTAAATTTCCATATCAATAAATTATATGAATTATATGTGAAATATCAAGAGTACTGTACGAATTATAATCACTACGTCATAACCACACTACATGCACACACACACAACACACACACACACACACACACACACACACACACACACACACACACACACACACACACACACACACACACACACACACACATATATATATATATATATAAACTATCACAACTAGTAACCGCACGTACGATATATAGGAAAACTCTAAAATACAATAAAATTAACTACATTAAAAACATAATCGAAACTAACTCTAAAGACTATAAAAAAAACTCTAACCACTACAAATAAATTAATATGACGAATACAAAATTCCACACTACCCGATTTATCAACCGATGTATTATTTAATAACTTTGCAAATTACTTCATTGATAAAATTGACAAAATATACGATAAATTTACCATAAAGAAGACTAAACTAATAAACTTGACTACAAAGAAATATATGTCTACAAATGATGTACTATCTACGTTTGACCTCCCGACTATAACTGAAATATACAACTTAACTGTTACAGCCAAGAATTCCTCTCATAATGACCGATTACCCTTGACTATATCTTAATAAATTGCATTAACATTAGCTCCTTTATTTAAAATAATGATTGATGAATCATTACTTGCGGAACAATACCTAACTTACTAAAACTTTCATTAATTATTCCACTACTAAAAAACCTAAACGCGAAAAAACTTAACTTTCGAATTATAGGCCTATTTCCTTACTTACATAACTGGCCGATAATAAATGACTTACTACTGAACTCTACTAAAACATAATTCATCTATATTTCCACTGCTAAATTAAATATATAACCCCCATTCCCAAATATTTTCATAAATGACATACCGATAAAACCACCTGACTCGACAAAATATCTTGGAGTCAAATTTGATAACAAATTAAACTTCGACCAACACATTCTCTCACTGAAACAGACAGCTACTTACCATTTATACAACTTATATAAACTCTGACCTTACATAAATAAAAAACACTGCCATTTTACTTACACATTCGCTAATACTATCTCGAATAAACAGCTGTTGCAATACTTTACTCAATGGGTAGACTAAGACTACACTCAAAAGACTTGACGCAATTATTAACAGAAGTATACGACTAATTTATAAACTCAAAAAATATGACTACACTACAAGCATTACGGACTTTCGATTACGACT
This sequence comes from Osedax frankpressi, assembly GCA_964035775.1. Classification (NCBI taxonomy): domain Eukaryota; kingdom Metazoa; phylum Annelida; class Polychaeta; order Sabellida; family Siboglinidae; genus Osedax; species Osedax frankpressi. The sequence continues at coordinate 6,830,640 of OZ038318.1, forward strand.
AAACTGGATGACAACTGTTAACTTCATCGACTATAAACTACTAACCATATTAAAGAAAACCCTAACCTATGACCAGCCACACAACTTAAGACAAATACTAATTAGTTTCAGTGAAATAATGTGTTGGTTAAAGTTTAATTTGTTCTCAAATTTGACTTCAAGATATTTTGTCGAGTCAGTTGAGTTTATCGGTATGTCATTTATGAACATCTTTGGGAATGGAGGTTATATATTTAATTTAGCAGTGGAAATATTGATGAATTCTGTTTCAGTAGAGTTCAGTAGTAAGTCATTTATCATCGGCCAGTTGTGTAAGTAAGGAAATAGGCCTATTATTCGAAAGTTCATTTTTATCGAGTTTAGGTTTTTTAGTAGTGGAGTAATTAATGAAAGTTTTAGTAAGTCAGGTATTGTTCCGCAAGTAAGTGATTCATATTTAAATATGAAGACAAATTGCAGAAAACTACGATCTTCTCACCTCATAACCCTCTCACTACCTCCCATACTATTAAATTCGGTTGGAAACAAAAGTTTTCGCCATCTGGTTCCAAACAAATTGAAACACCATCCCAAAAAACAATTATTGTCACCATTATTATGTTTAAGCGCAGGCTAAAAAGCTTCCTGCTTAGGTGAGACTAATCACCTCCCTTACATTTTATTTTATTTTATAACACTTACACTCACCTTGTCACATTACTTTTATTACTTTTATTATTTATTTTTCTATATCGTTCATTTTAAATCGTATGATTACTCATTGTAGAACATTTATTTTAATATGTTAAATTCTTTGTGGTTAATCAATTATTCACACACACATACACACACACACATACACACACACATACACACACACTCACACACACACACTTATATATATATATATATATATAAATCACATTTGTAATTTTCCTAATCCTTCTATCTGTCATTCCTGAGTATTAATCAAATTCGTAGAATTTATAATCTGTTAGGATGAAAGTATCTTATTAAAACTATTTATTGATCATCTATGGAATGTCTTAACGAATATAGCTTGGCGTTTAAATGCAATGTTATATTAAGTTTTATACACTAGCACACCCCTAATTTATATAGACCATACCCTGGATATATTTAGAAATACATTTAGGGATAATTTCTTATATTGAATTTACAATGAATTCGTTGTATTAAAATGTGGAATATAACTCCCTAACAGGTGATTTACAACATATCTCCTAAGACTGTAGTCTTATTATGGAAGCATATATAACAAAAGCATACATAACAAAAATAAGCATTGTTAACGCTGAAACAAACTCATCTCACTCATTATATTGCATAGTTTTCTAAATTGAACAAATGTATTCATAATATCTTATGATTATTAACTATTTATGTTTATGACGAAATAAGTGTTGAAATATATTGATCAGTGATGAATCAACTATATATCAAATACTATCAATATTGAATTCATCTTGGTATATGGTTTATCATATTTGTTATCCTAAATATAATGAATGTCCAATAAAGTTTAACTCACCTCATCAGAAAAATGATCTACGTTCTCATATTAATCTGCAAATTTGGTTTACGTAAGCCATGCATAGTTAGGTCGATCTATGTTTCTACGTGTAAACTATACCATTGGTTTGATGAAATCAGTATGTATACAATTTCGTATTTGTAATTAACTCCATTAATGATTTCTTATCTTATGTATCCATACATTTAATTTTTTTTTGCAATATTTTAATTTCAAGTATACCGTGATACGACATTCGAGTGAGGATCATAATTTAACGGTCTATTTTTAATTGATTGGTATAACGAGAACAAATAAACAAAAATAAATACAAATAGGTACAGTGGATACAATTTATATTTAACAAGGTATATACTCATATACTAACATATAATTTGCATAATAAGTTTATGTACTAAATATATAAATTTACGCGGGCAATTAAAAAAAATGATCTAAATAATAATATTATTTACTAAAATTTATGAAACTTCATATATATAAAGGCGTATTTTAATTATTAATTATGTATGTTTTATATATGTTATGTATATAATATAATGTATAGTTATATATGTTATATAGGTATACATATAACATATATAACTTAAATACATATGCATATCAATATAGCAAAGTGATTTGACTATATATGCATATGTATACTATAATATAATACAGAATATATACGACGTACGACGTACGTCGTACGCCGTACGAATTCATTATATTCATAAAATAGGTGTGGTTAATTTCACTGAATTAGATTGGTAGTGGTCTTGAAAATATGATGTATAGTTTAAACTCATACTATATAACTATATTCATCATATATGTATGAGTTTATAAATAATATATCTATATATATGACCTCTTCCATGCTTAGGAAAATTTACATTTTTCGTTGCGAATTATTTAGTTTCATTGATAAACAATAACGAAATTCAAATTTTTGTATATTTTTCAGTCTCTAATACTTATATAAAATTTATTTACATATAATACGAAACATAATGGATGGGTCTGGAGATTCTGTAAATAATAAACTTATACACAGTGGTGTATTTTATTCAATTCAATGTTATACCAAACAAGGTTCCTTTAAATTAATGATTTATATTTCTAACAGATGAAATCAATGATTAATTAACCATTGAATCAATATTAATAAATAATTAATTTAATATATTATTAATGCAATACTCATTGATTATCTTGTAGTATTAAAACTAACATATATTAGAAGCAGAATATATAGTTTCATATAATCTATACAACTACTTCGTATATAATATTTTCGTAATTACATTATCCCTTGATCGGCCACGTTGATTGACTAATTGTAAATTAAATGATAACAAATAGTTATATTTAATAATATAGAAAACATATAATATAACTTAAACTGACCATGTCAACATATTTATATCTATCCTATACAATTTATCATATTATTGTTACAATTATGAATATAACCTATATAATATATTCATATATATATTACATATTAATACAATAACTTGTAAGGAATAGCAGTATTTATTTGTTTTTAATAGATTATATATTAAATAATGTTTTAGAATGCCAAATTAATATCATTTGTATGTGTTTATATATATATGTTTTAGATATGTCGTTGAATATTTCTTATTTTCAAGTATTTTACAAATTGATTTTGCGAAATTATTGTGGCATATTGAATTGGACAAAATTAAAATATATTATACTTTGGTATCCATTTTTAAATGAAACATAAATCCTCGGTTGTCTTTTTCTCATTACCAAGTTAACGTTGTTAATCGATGAAGTATTATTGACCTCATGTTAAATTAATCTGAAGTAAGTTGATTTAATCTCCAGTAATATAAAGCTGTTATTTTATTTTAAATGAAAATACCATTGACCATGTGGGCGCTATTTAGTTTTGTGAATTACAAATGGTACATAAATGGCATACTCGTAACTACTGAATGAGTTTCAATAAATTCACTACAGTAAAATAAATAATGTGAAAATTGAAAAAAAACGGATATAGATTATATTTATTTACATAATATTGTTAATTGTAGTAATATTATATTATTAGTAATCATTTATTATATTTGAAAACTTAATCAATATCGTGATCAAATTATATTTTAATCAGTTGTTATCTTTTATTAAAATTATATATATAAAAATTAATTATATATAATTAATTTTAACTAGAGATAGCAACTTATTAAAATGTATATATATATAATTTTTAATGGTATTATGTACATTATCATATAATATTTTATATTATCATATATTATCGTATATTACCAATTATTATAATTCACTGGAATTAACGACAATAATATACATATAGTCTGTTATAATAATACCTTATCGCAAATTTTTCCTTTACCTTGCCTTCCGCATCAACACTCATCCCATAGCATCCTCATGCCCCCATGCCCTAGACTATCTTCATAACGCCATGTACCTCAGACGAAGAACACATCTACGTAAAAGAGGCCGACGCGTTGAAAGCTCTACGTAATTTGCCGAAAACGTCGCGAATGAAAAAATTTTGCGATTATCCGACTGCAAAGTCATTTGCGTTCACTGTTCCGCTTGCAGAAATGGATATGTTGTCGATTTCATTTGATAATCCTCCTAAGGCTGATAAGGTTACCGTTGTAGTACATTAACTTATATATAAGTTATCTCCATGTGTTGATTTTCACTCTCCCTATCCCTGCCTCTCATTCTCACTTATCTCACTCTCACTTCATCTCGCTCTCCTCTCTCTCTCACCCTTCCACTCTTTCTGTCTCATCTCCTCCTCGCCCCTCCCTCTCTGTCCCACTCCCTTAACTCCTCTCTATCTCTCCATCGTCCCCCCCTCTCTCCCTCTCACCTCCCGAATCCCGCTCCCCACCTTCGCTCACCCGCTCGCTCGGCCTCTCCCCAGCCGCAACTCGACCAGCTCAAGCCGGGCCGTATGTTGATTGCGGTGAAATCCGAGAACCTCAAGGACATCGAGGCCATCGCCACTGATGACAAACGCTATATGGTAACGTCTGCCGGAACTCCTACGATTCTTCAGGTGTTGTACCACTAACTTATGAGCGGCATTTTCAGTGCGTTCTCGTACGCGCTGTAAGGTTAATGGTAACGTCGAAGCTTGGGTTCATTCGGATAGGCACGATGTGAGCAGTTGTACGCTATCTCGGCATTGTGTACTCTCTACGTCGTTCGATGTTTAAAAACGTTTGTTGCACTTCAGTCGTGACCGAGCTCAGCACGATTAACTCCGACTGAACAGCTGCCAAAGTGGATATACGCTAACCCTTACACTCACCGTAAGGGTTACAGCGCCAAACATATTGTAATATATTTCCTTAATATCGAAGCGATATGGAATGGACGTCTTCAATACATTCAATACATTGCGTACCATTGAACGCTCTCCCAATTAGTTTTCGCCTAATAACGCTGTTCGGTTTTCGCCTAATAACGCTGACCAGCGCCGACGTCTGCCGCCAGGTGGGCTTCCGGTATAACGCGATGCACGTCGCCGCGTTCCACGGTAAAGTGGAGAGCGGACGCCTGCTCCTACGACTCATCGCGGATCCGCGGCTGGTCGACGGTTCCGACGAATCTGCGGACTCGGGCGACTCCGCGAAGAGGGGCAACGTGCCGTCGAAAAGCAGCGTTCTGCAATCCATGGACATCTTGCTCGACCTCTTGCTGAACTCGCCGGACAAAGGGGTTAGCGCGCGGCCTTCCGACTAGGCTACGTGGTTTATCGTTGCGCGAGGTTGTCGACGACGAATGAACAATAAGTATGCATAAGATCGAGTTCACGGGTTGTTATCGTATGATGCGGGGATTATATAACATATGCATACGATGAAAACTGAATAATGTAAATATTTGTAGTGAAAATTTGCAACATAAATTATGAATCTATATTTAAATTCGTACATCATAAATAGATAATAATAACTTATATTTAGTATTTTTTCCATAATTATTTTTATAACATGTTATGTAAATTAGATCAATGTCCATATATTCTAAATGGCTTTCATATGAATGTGAATTAAAATCAAGTTGTTTAAATCAATGATAAATAAATATTTGTATTATGTATATTATATTAAATTATTATTAAAATTTGACACGATAACAATATAACAATTTAACCTAATCATTAATTATCAAACACCAATTCTCTGTACAATAAATTAATATAAAAAAATTATATTAATTATCTTGTCGGTTGAAATCACCCAATAAAAGATATAGGCTCCCGGGTATCTTTGTAAACTTGTTTTAGCCATAATTTCATAGTTTATATTTAAATGATAATCAATTAATTAAATATTATATTTATTAAAATTCTTTATTTGTATTCATTTATAATGAATTTTTTTATAGGAAATTTTAAAATGTATTTCTTATCTATCAATAATCTAATTGTAGTGATATATTTACTGATAATAAAGTTCTAAATATATAGATTATATATTAACTACAATAGCTATAACCTAGTTACAAATTAATATTTCTAAATCGAATATATATAAAATAGACATAAACAATATTTTTTTTAAAATTTATTAAATATATACACACTTCATAATTAGAAATTTATAATTCAACTTTAATATTTTAATTATTTAAGGGAATATAAATTTTAAAAATCTTCATGTATTTTAATTCTAAATAGAGTATTTAGTTTAATTTCTAAGTAGGTTATTTAGTTTAAATTCTAAGTAGTAAAGTATTTAGTTTAATTTCTAAGTAGATTATTTAGTTTAAATACTAAGTAGATTATTTAGATTAAATTCTAAGTAGGGTATTTAGATTAAATTCTAAGTAGGGTATTTAGTTTAATTTCTAAGTAGGGTATTTAATTTCTAAGTAGAGTATTAAGTTTAATTTCTAAATAGAGACTTTAGTTTAATTTCTAAATAGAGTATTTGGTTTAATTTCTAAGTAGGGTATTTAGTTTAATTTCTAAGTAGGGTTTTAGTTTAATTTCTAAGTAGAGTATTAAGTTTAATTTCTAAGTAGAGACTTTAGTTTAATTTCTAAAGAGATAATTTCTTAGAAATAATAATCCAAAGACAATTGGAAAATTATTTTGCACCATTGTTCAAAGTTGCACCCACGAAGTTTCTTCTCACCTCCGCTAAACAACTAGCGTAATGTCGACAACCCCCGTTACCAACTTCGCGGTCCACCTAACACCCTCACCCGCGTTACATGTTCATTTCAGTAGGCGTTGATCGCCTACACCCCATCGCACCCCGACACACCCTTTGACCCCAATCGCAGCAATCCGAGACCCCACTCCATTTCGCCTGCAAGTTCGGCTATGTCGATTTCGTTCGTTTCCTCATCTCCATACCGGAGGTCAAGCAGAGCCCGGTGAATAATGAAGGGCTAACGCCTCTCCAGGTGGCGTGCACGAGGCGTGGTTCACCGGAGGTCAAACGAGAGATCCTTAAGATATTCAATGGTTAGCGACTCTAACTGACCTGAACACCAGCTGAGCACTTGCTGATTAACAGCTGACTAATCTTACCTTTAACCAAATTTACTTCTACTTTTACTTATAATGTCTTATTTCAATGGCCTAATATATCTATTTTTGCTAATAGGTTGTTCAGTTTATAGTCCAACTCAACCAAAGTTATGTAACTTTGACATTTATTGTTATCTATACTTCACCATAATATGCGGTTATTTGTGAAGGTAATTGTGCAGGTAATTGCGAAGGTAATTGCGAAGGTAATTGCGAAGGTAATTGTGAAGGTAATTGTGCAGGTAATTGCGAAGGTAATTGCGAAGGTAATTGTGCAAGTAATTGTGAAGGTAATTGTGAAGGTAATTGCTAAGGTAATTGTGAAGGTAATTGTGAAGGTAATTGCGAAGGTAATTGCGAAGGTAATTGTGAAGGTAATTGTGAAGGTAATTGTGAAGGTAATTGCGAAGGTAATTGCGAAGGTAATTGTGAAGGTAATTGTGAAGGTAATTGTGCAAGTAATTGTGAAGGTAATTATGAAGGTAATTGCGAAGGTAATTGCGAAGGTAATTGTGAAGGTAATTGTGCAGGTAATTGTGCAGGTAATTGCGAAGGTAATTGCGAAGGTAATTGCGAAGGTAATTGCGAAGGTAATTGTGCAGGTAATTGCGAAGGTAATTGCGAAGGTAATTGTGCAAGTAATTGTGAAAGTAATTGGGAAGGTAATTGTGAAGGTAATTGTGAAGGTAATTGTGCGTTGATTTCCAGTTAAATAATATTCCCTACTTTTTAGTTTGTTTACGTTGCCCTTTACCCGCAATGTAAGACTATGTCTTCCGATTATTTCTACATATGAACATTCCTTACAAATGAACATTCCTTACAAATGAATACTCCTTACAGATGAACACTCCTTACAGATGAACACTCCTTACAGATTTACAATTTAAACTTTATTTCTCTCATTTCTCTGCAGCCCCCACCTCTCTATTCAAACTCCGCTCTAAATCTACATCTCTATATCTCTCACCACTTCATGTCCCTATCATACGCTATTCTCGAACTTCCGACTCCTTACCTCTGACCCCTGGCCCCTTACCTCTGACCCCTGACCCTTGACTAGAGCAATTCTATGTGCCATTGCTTCGATGCCCCGACGAAAGCGAAATGCCAGCCATAGGCCTCGCCTCCTGTCACGTGATTCGCTTGGATGGTGGCGCCGCCGCCAACACCGCCGCATTACTTCCGCCACCGCCAGCTCCGCGGGTCGATGGTCTGAGCGGCCCTTTGACCTCTACACCCGTCAAGGTCGGAGAGGGCAAGGGATCGCGATTACGTTTTTGGTGTCTACGTAAATCTACACCACTTTAAACTTGGGGCTTTTAATTATTGGCTGGATAGTTATTTGCTGATCTCGTATTACGGGTTACTCACGTGCGTTAAGAGGATATCCTAATGCCTGGAGATTTAATACCCACATAGCAGTGCAGAGTTTGAAATATTGCAGCATCATTACATCTCTTGCTTTTCATTTGTATATTAAATGCCCGGTTATTTAATACCCTAATTGAATTTCAGACTTTGATACCTCTCTCTCACCTCATCTCTTGCTTTTCAAGTGGATATTAAATGCCCGGTTATTTAATACCCTAATTGAATTTAAGACTTTGATATCTCCCTCTCTCACCTCATCTCTTGCTTTTCAAGTGGATATTAAATGCCCGGTTATTTAATACCCTAATTGAATTTCAGAATTTGATACCTCCCTCTCTCACCTCATCTCTTGCTTTTCAAGTGGATATTAAATGCCCGGTTATTTAATACCCTAATTGAATTTAAGACTTTGATATCTCCCTCTCTCACCTCATCTCTTGCTTTTCAAGTGGATATTAAATGCCCGGTTATTTAATACCCTAATTGAATTTCAGAATTTGATACCTCCCTCTCTCACCTCATCTCTTGCTTTTCAAGTGGATATTAAATGCCCGGTTATTTAATACCCTAATTGAATTTCAGAATTTGATACCTCCCTCTCTCACCTCATCTCTTGCTTTTCAAGTGGATATTAAATGCCCGGTTATTTAATACTCTAATTGAATTTCAGAATTTGATACCTCCCTCTCTCACCTCATCTCTTGCTTTTCAAGTGGATATTAAATGCCCGGTTATTTAATACTCTAATTGAATTTCAGAATTTGATACCTCCCTCTCTCACCTCATCTCTTGCTTTTCAAGTGGATATTAAATGCCCGGTTATTTAATACTCTAATTGAATTTCAGAATTTGATACCTCCCTCTCTCACCTCATCTCTTGCTTTTCATTTGTATATTAAATGCCCGGTTATTTAATACCCTAATTGAATTTCAGAATTTGATACCTCCCTCTCTCACCTCATCTCTTGCTTTTCAAGTGGATATTAAATGCCCGGTTATTTAATACTCTAATTGAATTTCAGAATTTGATACCTCCCTCTCTCACCGCATCTTTTGCTTTTCAAGTGGATATTAAATGCCCGGTTATTTAATACCCTAATTGAATTTCAGAGTTTGATACCTCCTTCTCTCACCACCTCATCTCTTGCTTTTCAAGTGGATATTAAATGCCCGGTTATTTAATACCCTAATTGAATTTCAGAGTTTGATACCTCCCTCTCTCACCTCATCTCTTGCTTTTCAAGTGGATATTAAATGCCCGGTTATTTAATACCCTAATTGAATTTCAGAATTTGATACCTCCCTCTCTCACCTCATCTCTTGCTTTTCAAGTGGATATTAAATGCCCGGTTATTTAATACTCTAATTGAATTTCAGAATTTGATACCTCCCTCTCTCACCGCATCTTTTGCTTTTCAAGTGGATATTAAATGCCCGGTTATTTAATACCCTAATTGAATTTCAGAGTTTGATACCTCCTTCTCTCACCACCTCATCTCTTGCTTTTCAAGTGGATATTAAATGCCCGGTTATTTAATACCCTAATTGAATTTCAGAGTTTGATACCTCCCTCTCTCACCTCATCTCTTGCTTTTCAAGTGGATATTAAATGCCCGGTTATTTAATACCCTAATTGAATTTCAGAATTTGATACCTCCCTCTCTCACCTCATCTCTTGCTTTTCAAGTGGATATTAAATGCCCGGTTATTTAATACTCTAATTGAATTTCAGAATTTGATACCTCCCTCTCTCACCGCATCTTTTGCTTTTCAAGTGGATATTAAATGCCCGGTTATTTAATACCCTAATTGAATTTCAGAGTTTGATACCACCTTCTCTCACCACCTCATATCTTGCTTTTCAAGTGGATATTAAATGCCCGGTTATTTAATACCCTAATTTAATTTCAGACTTTGATACCTCCCTCTCTCACTGCATCTCTTGCTTTTCAAGTGGATATTAAATGCCCGGTTATTTAATACCCTAATTTAATTTCAGAATTTGATACCTCCCTCTCTCACCGCATCACCAGTCTGTAAAACTCCCAGAAGCGTTCGTGCCTTCGCCGGCCCTATGGATCAAGGCGAGGTTAGCTGACGATTCTATAGGGATATGCCAGAGCGGGGATTATACGAGCAGCGGGCCTTATAATGTGTAGGAGGACATACGTGACTCACGGATGCATATGGAGTGGGGCTTACGGTGCGTGTATAGGGTGTGGGAATACATTACTCGGTGGATCGTGTAAAAGTCTACTCTTGTCTAGAATTTATCTCAGAAATCAGAACGCAGAGATTGAAATGTGGATGAGGCGGTGTTTTAGACGGAGGCTTCATCGTCATCGCCGGACGGTCAGTGGCTTCATTGACATATGAGCATCATAAGAGTTGTCTAAAGGATGGGCGTGGCTTATAGAGGGCTAGGGCTTTATAACCTATGAGTCTATACTACGAGATAAGTGAGGCTAATAAAGATATAGTGGGTGTTGATTAGACGACTTATGACCCCATATATACACTTCCTATTCGACCTTTGTTCCACTTCCTGTTCGACATCATGCCCGACCTTTTGCTCTCATATCTTCATAGGCGAATCGCTTCCAAGAGAATTGGATGAAAATGAAGTTTGCCAACGACAACTCGCTTGAACTGAGAAAACGTTGGTCGCAGATTAAACGTTCCGACTACAATAAGGGACTTGAACGTATCGGCAGGTAATATATGTCATCATCAGTAGTTTATCTAGTCATATGTCACTATATTTAGGTTATCTAGTCATATGTCATCATCTGTAGTTTATCTAGTCATATGTCACTATCTTTAGGTTATCAAGTCATATGTCACTATATTTAGGTTATCTAGTCATATGTCATCATCTGTAGTTTATCTAGTCATATGTCACTATCTTTAGGTTATCTAGTCATATGTCACTATATTTAGGTTATCTAGTCATATGTCACTATCTTTAGGTTATCTAGTCATATGTCATCATCTTTAGTTTATCTAGTCATATGTCATCATCTGTAGTTTATCTAGTCATATGTCATCATCTGTAGTTTATCTAGTCATATGTCATCATCTGTAGTTTATCTAGTCATATGTCATCATCTGTAGTTTATCTAGTCATATGTCACTATCTTTAGGTTATCTAGTCATATTTCATCATCTGTAGGTTATCTAGTCATATGTCACTATCTGTAGTTTATCTAGTCATATGTCATCTGTAGTTTATCTAGTCATATGTCATCATCTGTAGGTTATCTAGTCATATGTCATCATCTGTAGTTTATCTAGTCATATGTCACTATCTTTAGGTTATCTAGTCATATGTCATCATCTGTAGTTTATCTAGTCATATGTCAATATCTTTAGGTTATCTAGTCATATGTCATCATCTGTAGTTTATCTAGTCATATGTCACTATCTTTAGGTTATCTAGTCATATGTCACTATATTTAGGTTATCTAGTCATATGTCACTATCTTTAGGTTATCTAGTCATATGTCATCATCTTTAGTTTATCTAGTCATATGTCATCATCTGTAGTTTATCTAGTCATATGTCATCATCTGTAGTTTATCTAGTCATATGTCATCATCTGTAGTTTATCTAGTCATATGTCATCATCTGTAGTTTATCTAGTCATATGTCACTATCTTTAGGTTATCTAGTCATATTTCATCATCTGTAGGTTATCTAGTCATATGTCACTAGCTGTAGTTTATCTACTCATATGTCACTATCTTTAGTTTATCTAGTCATATGTCATCATCTGTAGTTTATCTAGTCATATGTCATCATCTGTAGTTTATCTAGTCATATGTCATCATCTGTAGTTTATCTAGTCATATGTAACTATCTTTAGATTATCTAGTCATATGTCATCATCTGTTGTTTATCTAGTCATATGTCATTATCTTTAGATTATCCAGTCATATGTCATCATCTGTAGTTTATCTAGTCATATGTCACTATCTTTAGGTTATCTAGTCATATGTCACTATCTTTAGGTTATCTAGTCATATGTCATCATCTGTAGTTTATCTAGTCATATGTCACTATCTGTAGTTTATCTAGTCATATGTCACTATCTTTAGGTTATCTAGTCATATGTCATCATCTGTAGTTTATCTTGTCATATGTCACTATATTTAGGTTATCTAGTCATATGTCAATATCTTTAGGTTATCTAGTCATATGTCATCATCTTTAGTTTATCTAGTCATATGTCATCATCTGTAGTTTATCTAGTCATATGTCATCATCTGTAGTTTATCTAGTCATATGTCATCATCTGTAGTTTATCTAGTCATATGTCATCATCTGTAGTTTATCTAGTCATATGTCACTATCTTTAGGTTATCTAGTCATATTTCATCATCTGTAGGTTATCTAGTCATATGTCACTATCTGTAGTTTATCTAGTCATATGTCATCTGTAGTTTATCTAGTCATATGTCATCATCTGTAGGTTATCTAGTCATATGTCATCATCTGTAGTTTATCTAGTCATATGTCACTATCTTTAGGTTATCTAGTCATATGTCATCATCTGTAGTTTATCTAGTCATATGTCAATATCTTTAAGTTATCTAGTCATATGTCATCATCTGTAGTTTATCTAGTCATATGTCACTATCTTTAGGTTATCTAGTCATATGTCATCATCTGTAGTTTATCTAGTCATATGTCATCATCTGTAGTTTATCTAGTCATGTGTCACTATCTTTAGTTTATCTAGTCATATGTCACTATCTGTAGTTTATCTAGTCATATGTCACTATCTTTAGGTTATCTAGTCATATGTCAACATATGTAGTTTATCTAGTCATATGTCATCATCTGTAGTTTATCTAGTCATATGTAACTATTTTTAGATTATCTAGTCATATGTCATCATCTGTAGTTTATCTAGTCATATGTCACTATCTTTAGTTTATCTACTCATATGTCACTATCTTTAGTTTATCTAGTCATATGTCATCATCTGTAGTTTATCTAGTCATATGTCATCATCTGTAGTTTATCTAGTCATATGTCATCATCTGTAGTTTATCTAGTCATATGTAACTATCTTTAGATTATCTAGTCATATGTCATCATCTGTTGTTTATCTAGTCATATGTCATTATCTTTAGATTATCCAGTCATATGTCATCATCTGTAGTTTATCTAGTCATATGTCACTATCTTTAGGTTATCTAGTCATATGTCACTATCTTTAGGTTATCTAGTCATATGTCATCATCTGTAGTTTATCTAGTCATATGTCACTATCTGTAGTTTATCTAGTCATATGTCACTATCTTTAGGTTATCTAGTCATATGTCATCATCTGTAGTTTATCTTGTCATATGTCACTATATTTAGGTTATCTAGTCATATGTCACTATCTTTAGGTTATCTAGTCATATGTCAATATCTTTAGGTTATCTAGTCATATGTCATCATCTGTAGTTTATCTAGTCATATGTCACTATCTTTAGGTTATCTAGTCATATGTCACTATCTGTAGTTTATCTAGTCATATGTCATCATATGTAGTTTATCTAGTCATATGTCACTATATTTAGGTTATCTAGTCATATGTCATCATCTGTAGTTTATCTAGTCATATATCACTATCTTTAAGTTATCTAGTCATATGTCATCATCTGTAGTTTATCTAGTCATATGTCACTATCTTTAGGTTATCTAGTCATATGTCATCATCTGTAGTTTATCTAGTCATATGTCTTCATCTGTAGTTTATCTAGTCATATGTCACTATCTTTAGTTTATCTAGTCATATATCATCATTTGTAGTTTATCTAGTCATATGTCACTATCTTTAGGTTATCTAGTCATATGTCATCATCTGTAGTTTATCTAGTCATATGTCACTATCTTTAGGTTATCTAGTCATATGTCATCATCTGTAGTTTATCTAGTCATATGTCACTATCTTTAGGTTATCTAGTCATATGTCATCATCTGTAATTTATCTAGTCATATGTCACTATCTTTAGATTATCACAAATAAATATGTTTAAAAGCAATTCTCGTTTTGTGTAGAGTATAAAATATAAAATATTTTATCATAGTAATATTTGCATTATTAACATATAAATAAATAGTCAGATTTGATATTTTGATTCATATATTACTATTAATATGAAAGATATAAAAAAATAGTCACAATATATAGTAAGTCTTCAGTATTATGTTGAATTAATTTTTATTGTTAATTATTTATATATAATATATATATATATATATATATATATATATATATATATAATATATACTATATATAACATATAAAGGACGTTCACACCTACGCGATTTTATGATAAAATTGAGGATAACTCCAATTTTATATTAAAAATTGGGAATTTTTTATTAAAAAGTCCAATTTTTTTTAACCTAAAAAAATTAGAAAAATGTGAATTCACACGTATACGATTTTCTAATGCATGATTTTTATTTTCAATTCCAATTTTTATTTGACCTTTTTGAACCTACACTAACATTACCCAAGAAAATAATAAATTAAATATTAATTATAATTAATTTTAAAATGTTTAAAATGTTTAAAAGGAATCTATAGTATTTAGCATTAGATGCTTTTGAAGTGAATGAAAACAATGAAAGTAAAGTTTGGATAAGGTAATTAATATATTCAATCAATGATTAATATAAATATTATAATATGATATATAATATTAATTATATTAAATATAATAATAATTTTATTTAATTTAATACATTATTAGTATTTTAATATTTATTACTAATAATATAATACCAATAATATAATACCAATATTTAACCTAATTACTATAGCTATATATATATATATATATATATATATATATATATATATATATATATATACATTATTACATACATTATCATTTGATCATGCACAATATATGATTTATATATATATATTGATATATTATGAACTATATATAATAATATATTGTAATCAAACATGTTAGTCACCGAATGCAATATTGTATTCATTATATACTGCATATATGCAATATACAGCATGGCATGTGTCATTATTGTCACATGCCACAATATAATGAATAACGTATGTCACTTTGATGGTCAAATGTATGTATTATGTAATATAAACATTAAATACATAATCAAGTATTGATGCCTATCATTAGCACCTTTTAACTTTGATAAGCACAAGTATGTATTATGTAATATATTAAAATATTGATGTATACCATTAGTCAGCACTATTTAAATGCAATATCTTTATAATCACATGTAATTATATCCATCCTGTATATAATATTATAATAATATTATTACACTATTGACATTATTATAAATGTGTATTTTGAATACTATAATGTAATAGAAATATTTTATAAGATAATAGAAATATTTCATATTATATATATATATATTATATCGATTGATTGTATTGGCAATGTCTTGCGCTTGTATATATAAATAATAAGAACAATATTTAATGCAATTATTCATTATGCAGAGAATGGATGGCAAGATGTAAAAATCTAGTGGCATATTATAATCTAGTTAAAGAATTGCCAATAGAAGATTTGATGGCATATTCAAATTATTTAAGAATTGATCAAGATATATTTTAAATGATATCAGGAAAATATCACCATTAATATTGATATTATTATCATCATTATCTATCGAAGAGACATTAATTATATTTCAATAAATAAATGTTTTAAATTAATATCTATATTTTATTCTTTCATAATTTCATCAAACAATATTTTAATAATTTGATTTTTCCTTTCGGTAGTATAATGTTTACATTGTACTGGCAAACTTAAACAAACAATTAATGCATCTTCTTGATCTGCGACCTCTTCGTCGAGATTTGTAACCGAGTCCATTATTCCACCTAAAGAATTGTTTTCCGCCTTCGCTACAAGTTTACTATTGTTCGCAATTGTTTCTTCAAAAGAAAAGTTTTATACCTGCAACAACAATTAATATTAATTATAATTAAACTTTTTTGAAATAATAAAATAATATGTTTTAACATATCAATTAATCCAGTTATATTTATCTTACAATTAATATACTTAATATAATATTGATAGAAATAATATAATTAATTAGATAATAATGTAAACCTCACAAGAGTTTCTGATTAATTAGTAACACATTCAAAATCAGGAATAGGGCTGACGGGGTCAAGAATTGCATTATGAAAATCAATGACTTATTGTTGAAATGTATAATGACATATGTTATTTACATATGTATTAGATAGCTAATTGTGTTTACTAGTTGCTGTATATATTTGTATAATTAGCACACATCGCACACTAGATAGTGTAGTACTGTGATAATATTGGTAAATCATTTTAAAAATGTCAATAATATAATATGATATAAACAATTACATTTTTAATTGTTGATCATTCTCAAATTTAATAATAGGTACATTGTAAATTATATACTCATACGTAAATATGGGTATAATCTGTTATTAAATTCAGTAAATACATTTAGAAAATTATTTTAAAAATTATATAATCATAAACAATAAAAATATATGATTATAAACATATATTTAATTATATAAACCTCTTTTATTATTTCCATGCATTTATTATTAATTTCTTGTTTTAATTTATCCGAATTATTCATTTTAAACGTAAATTATAAACTATAAAATGTAAACTTAAATATTTAGATGAGAAAATAAATATCATGAATAAAATATGACATTTGAACCTTCCTCTGGTTGATCAAATCTCAAAAAATGGGCGTTACTAAATAAAGTCGGGTGAAAAAATCTGTTGAAATAGAAAATGTTCCAATTAATTAAAATCGAGCTTATCCCCGATTTAATATAAAATTGGAACATGCGCGACTTCTATTTATCGGTGAGTCATAATCGGCTGAAAAAAATGGGGTGAAAAATTGCGTTGATGTGAATGCCTCTTTATATATATTACCAGGATATTATCATTTCATCAATATTTGAAATGCATGTAACAATGCATGTACATTATATAACAATGTAATCTGCAGAGAATTGGCCAGAGGCCGAGGTATTAATTGGACCGAGTATTGGGATTTCCTCAATGAATTTGTGGACCTAAGTTCGGAAAAAGGCCTGAAACTGCTTGAAAAGTACCTGTCGGTAAAACTCCAGGAGGAACTCAAGGTTGTTGCTGGAGTCATCTATATAAAACTATATAAATATTAATTTAGACAAATACCCTTTCAAATCGGAATCTAATAATTTAATATTATATTTGAATTGTTTATTATTTATCGATGATTTCAATTACTTCACGCATTTCCTATTCCGCGTCTCGTAATCGATTTCAGGCACGCAAAGAAACAAACAATCTGATTGGTCTGGAAGATCTGTTGGCGGAATTGAACATTCAAGTACTTGCCGATAGCCGAGACGTTTGTAAATAAAAGACCTTTTGGTCGTTGCAACTTATTCAACAGCTTTCGATAAAATGTATTTATAGATTTGCTTCGAGAATTAATTAAAATTTATATATATTTAAATGTATATGAATCTCCCATAAGTCTTCTTCGGTCCTTCTAACGCCTCCCCTACTAGCTCTCTTATAGACATCCATTATTAATCCCGCCCCGCTGCTGGTCCTGTCTAGTCTCGAGCCCCAAACTATAAGCCCCATTTGTAGTTCCCACCAACCGTTTTCCTGCAGATATCCGACCGCGCATTTTCTTTCAATCTTTGCAAACCACCACTGTACCCATTCATTTCGGATCTTTCTTTATCGCCACCACCATCTATTACCACCATTCCTCTACTAATCTATGAACTCTAACCCCCCCCCCCCCCCCATTAGTTATTCCTATCTCATTTTGTCCCTCGACAGCAACAAATCCGCCAGTAGCCATCACAATTCCTCTATTAACCCCTATACCCATGTCCTTGTCCTTAGCTAGTATCTCCCCTTAGCAGGCTTCACATAATGTGTGCCCTCTCCAATAGCAAATTGCTACCACTATCTCTACTAGTTATCCCCTCCCTTATGTAGTTCTTTAATAACTACTTCCCCTTTCCTGATAAGACTACTCTCCGCACCTTCTCCACGCCCACTTCAGTACATCCTCCATTAGCCACGCACATAGCGCACCTCTTCCACAAGCCACACCGCACCTCCTCCATTAACCACGCCCACACCGCACCTCCTCCATTAACCACGCCCACACCGCACCTACTCCAACAGCTACACCATCGACCACACCTTCCACAATAGCTACACCCACACCCACTCATCCTCCACTAGCCAAGCCCACGCCACGCCTCCTCCACTAGCTACACCCACACCCACTCATCTTCCACTAGCCACACCCACACCTCACCTCCTTCATTAGCCAAGCCCACGCCACGCCCACGCCACCCCCACGCCACGCCTCCTCCACTAGCTACACCCACACCCACTCATCCTCCATTAGCCACGCCCACGACACGCCTCCTCCACTAGCTACACCCACACCCACGCCTCCTCCATTAGCTACGCCCACGACACGCCTCCTCCACTAGCTACACCCACACCCACGCCTCCTCCATTAGCTACGCCCACGACACGCCTCCTCCACTAGCTACACCCAAACTTACTCGTCCTCTATTAGCCACGCCCACGCCACGCCAACGCCACGCCTCCTCCACTAGCTACACCTACACCCACTCATCCTCCATTAACCACGCCCACGCCACGCCTCCTCCACTAGCCACCCCTCATGCGACAGGTAGATATCCTAAGCGTCTATGAAAGCGTGCTTTCGTCGCCGAACTCCGACTTAGATTACGAAACCGCCTCCGACGGCTCAACGCCGTCCTCCGATGACTTCAAGGATGACATCAACGATACTCCAGTCTATATCTGCGGGTTCTTATTTGAAGTCTGCTTGGATTGAGCATCTAATTGTCTTTACTGCCTCGTGAAATCTCCCCTTTGTCGTTCATAATTGCGTAATCTTTATTAGTCGTGTGTTAGATATTAATTGGCTAGGGGTAGAAACAATAGTTCATTCTAACAATAATAGTTCATTCTAACAACAATAGTTCATTCTAACAATAACAGTTCATTCTAACAATAACAGTTCATTCTAACAATAACAGTTCATTCTAACAACAATAGTTCATTCTAACAACAATAGTTCATTCTAACAAAAATAGAGCTATCATAGTTGCTATTGCTAAGAATTCAATCTATCGTTGTTTCTACACGATAATAGATAATGTCACTAGAATACTGACAGTATCTGACAGTAGTATACTGACAGTATCTGACATTAGTATACTGATAGTATATGTCGCTATTATACTGACAGTACATGCCACTATTATACTGACAGTACATGCCACTATTATACTGACAGTACATGTCATTAGTATACTGACATTACATGCCACTATTATACTGACATTACATGTCACTTCTTGTAAATTATATTTCTTATTCTATTTTCGCAACATTATAAATTACATTAATTTTCTTCGCTACAAATTATTTCGTCCACTTTATCCGTAAGACCAACGTGTCCGCGCGCACCTTAAAGTCGTGTACTTTAGTCCGATTATCGCGGTGCTCCGTCGCCATTACCCGTGCGCCGTGGCCTCGTTACAGCAACACCCCGTCCAAGACCGACATGGACGTACTCAGAGCCATCGAGACGTCATTTGTGTCTCCGATGGTTTACCCGAATGTTAGCAAATGGCGTAGTCTGGTGTCATCTTTTTCACACGACGACCGAGTGAAGTTAGTCCTTTTAAATCTAGTCCTTTATAGTTAGTCATTTTAAATGTAGTCCTTTATAGTTAGTCCTTTTAAATGTAGTCCTTTATAGTTAGTCCTTTTAAATGTAGTCCTTTATAGTTAGTCCTTTTAAATGTAGTCCTTTATAGTTAGTCCTTTTAAATGTAGTCCTTTATAGTTAGTCCTTTTACATGTAGTCCTTTATAGTTAGTCCTTTTAATTGTAGTCCTTTATAGTTAGTCCTTTTAAATGTAGTCCTTTATAGTTAGTCCTTTTAAATGTAGTCCTTTAGATCTAGTCCTTTTACATGTAGTGCTTTATATCTAGTCCTTTAGATCTAGTCCTTTTACATGCAGTCCTTTATATCTAGTCCTTTTACATGTAGTCCTTTTAAATGTAGTCCTTTATAGCTAGTCCTTTATATCTAGTCCTTTTACATGAAGTCCTTTATATCTAGTCCCTTTTGAATGTAGTCCTTTATAGCTAGTCCTTTTAAATGTAGTCCTTTATATCTAGTCCTTTTACATGAAGTCCTTTATATCTAGTCCCTTTTGAATGTAGTCCTTTATAGCTAGTCCTTTTAAATGTAATCCTTTATATCTAGTCCTTTTAAATGTAGTCCTTTATATCTAGTCCTTTTACATGTAGTCCTTTATAGTTAGTCCTTTTAAATGTAGTCCTTTATAGTTAGTCCTTTTAAATGTAATCCTTTATATCTAGTCCTTTAGATCTAGTACTTTTACATGTAGTCCTTTATATCTAGTCCTTTTACATGTAGTCCTTTTAAATGTAGTCCTTTATAGCTATTCCTTTATATCTAGTCCTTTTACATGAAGTCCTTTATATCTAGTCCCTTTTGAATGTAGTCCTTTATAGCTAGTCCTTTTAAATGTAGTCCTTTATATCTAGTCCTTTTACATGAAGTCCTTTATATCTAGTCCCTTTTGAATGTAGTCCTTTATAGCTAGTCCTTTTAAATGTAATCCTTTATATCTAGTCCTTTTAAATGTAGTCCTTTATATCTAGTCCTTTTACATGTAGTCCTTTATATCTAGTCCTTATAAATGTAGTCCTTTATATCTAGTCCTTTTAAATGTAGTCCTTTATATATAGTCCCTTTTGAATATAGTCCTTTATAGCTAGTCCTTTTAAATGTAGTCCTTTATATCTAGTCCTTTTAAATGTAGTCCTTTATAGCTAGTCCTTTGTATCTAGTCATTTTACATGAAGTCCTTTATATCTAGTCCTTTTACATGTAGTCCTTTATATCTAGTCCTTTTAAATGTTGTCCTTTATAGCTAGTCCTTTTAAATGTAGTCCTTTATAGCTAGTCCTTTATATCTAGTCCTTTTACACGAAGTCCTTTATATCTAGTACTTTTACATGAAGTCCTTTATATTTAGTCCTTTTACATGTAGTCCTTTATAGCTAGTCCTTTATATCTAGTCCTTTTAAATGTAGTCCTTTATAGCTAGTCCTTTATATCTAGTCCTTTTACATGAAGTCCTTTATATCTAGTCCTTTTAAATGTAGTCCTTTATATCTAGTCCTTTTATACGTAGTCCTTTATATCTAGTCCTTTTAAATGTAGTCCTTTATATCTAGTCCTTTTACATGAAGTCCTTTATAGCTAGTCCTTTTAAATGTAGTCCTTTATAGCTAGTCCTTTATAGCTAGTCCTTTTAAATGTAGTCCTTTATATCTAGCCCTTTTACATGTAGTCCTTTATATCTAGTCCTTTTAAATGTAGTCCTTTATAGCTAGTCCTTTTAAATGTAGTCCTTTATATCTAGTCCTTTTTACATGTAGTCCTTTATATCTCGTCCTTTTAAATGTAGTTCTTTATATCTAGTCCTTTTAAATGTAGTCCTCTATAGCTAGTCCTTTATAGCTAGTCCTTTATAGCTAGTCCTTTTAAATGTAGTCCTTTATATCTAGTCATTTTAAATGTAGTCCTTTTAAATGTAGTCCTTTATATCTAGTCCTTTTACATGAAGTCCTTTATAGCTAGTCCTTTTAAATGTAGTCCTTTATATCTAGTCCTTTTACATGAAGTCCTTTATATCTAGTCCTTTTAAATGTAGTCCTTTATAGCTAGTCCTTTTAAATGTAGTCCTTTATAGCTAGTCCTTTATAGCTAGTCCTTTATAGCTAGTCCTTTTACATGTAGTCCTTTATATCTCGTCCTTTTAAATGTAGTCCTTTATAACTAGTCCTTTTACATGTAGTCCTTTATATCTAGTCCTTTTAAATGTTGTCCTTTATAGCTAGTCCTTTTAAATGTAGTCCTTTATAGCTAGTCCTTTATATCTAGTCCTTTTACATGAAGTCCTTTATATCTAGTACTTTTACATGAAGTCCTTTATATCTAGTCCTTTTACATGTAGTCCTTTATAGCTAGTCCTTTATATCTAGTCCTTTTAAATGTAGTCCTTTATAGCTAGTCCTTTATATCTAGTCCTTTTACATGAAGTCCTTTATATCTAGTCCTTTTAAATGTAGTCCTTTATATCTAGTCCTTTTATATGTAGTCCTTTATATCTAGTCCTTTTAAATGTAGTCCTTTATATCTAGTCCTTTTACATGAAGTCCTTTATATCTAGTCCTTTTAAATGTAGTCCTTTATAGCTAGTCCTTTATAGCTAGTCCTTTTAAATGTAGTCCTTTATATCTAGTCCTTTTACATGTAGTCCTTTATATCTAGTCCTTTTAAATGTAGTCCTTTTAAATGTAGTCCTTTATATCTAGTCCTTTAACATGAAGTCCTTTATAGCTAGTCCTTTTAAATGTAGTCCTTTATATCTAGTCCTTTTACATGAAGTCCTTTATATCTAGTCCTTTTAAATGTAGTCCTTTATAGCTAGTCCTTTTAAATGTAGTCCTTTATAGCTAGTCCTTTTAAATGTAGTCCTTTATATCTAGTCCTTTTACATGAAGTCCTTTATAGCTAGTCCTTTTAAATGTAGTCCTTTATAGCTAGTAATTTTAAATGTAGTCCTTTATATCTAGTCCCTTTTCAATGTAGTTCTTTATCTCTGGATGCAGTTTTTATAAGACTTGCATTTATTTATAAATCTAAATGTAGTAATTTATAATTGTGTTTTTTCAAAGTTTAAATTTAAATCAGGATTATGTAAAAGTCATTCTATATTACGTTATTGATTTAGAACATTCGGAAAGAGGAAAGTGTTTTTAAAAGCTGATTGGTTACACCTTAAACTTTACGTTTTCAGAACTTCCTGCCTCGTCATTGCTTTATCGTTACGGATTGTCGTAATTCCATTCTCCCCGCCAGGTGGCAGTCTCCGCGGCCCGCGAGATCCGCGTCAGCCGCCGTTGCCCCGCGACAACTCTTTGCGACCTCTGGCGTGGAGTCCCTACGACGACCCCTGTTTGCAAAAGACGACGACGACGACGATTCCGACGGAGATACCGACGGCAATGTCCGCCGTGACGAGGACCTCCGTAAAAATATCAGAAATACGGCAGTTGATTTACGTTTCTAGAAACTTCTCGCCACTTTTTTTATAAACATTATTTATTTAAGACATCATTTATTTATTTATGGATTATCATTTACGCGAATTTATGCAGATCGTAAATCTATTATTGTCTGCGGTGTTTAATCGAGAACCGTATTCGAGTGTGTATTCTTTTGGGTTTTTTAAGAATTACCGGTATGTTATAAAACGTAACCATATGCTTTGTATTATAAATCACGTTTTAATCGTCTCTTTGAATCTGTACATAGCTACGAATGAATCATCTGTAAACAAATTGATTTGCAACTATGATGAATGAACTCAAATCGAGTTGAATATCGATCATTTCTTTTTGTAATATTTAAGTTTTTAATAAAATCATGATTAATGAATTATTTGTCTTCAAACCGTGTAGGTTATTTTAATTTTAATATTACTTTAATATGATGACTTAATACGTTATATAATAACCAATATCTGTAATCTTAGTACATTATTGTATCATAATGCGATAATGTAATGATTAAATTATATTAATGATAAGTAGAAATCAATGTGAATATTTGTATAATAGTATCTATTTGATATTTTAAAGAGAAATGAAATGGTAATGTGTATATGGTAAGATCTATTGTAATATTATATAACTTTCACCGGGCAACTTTTGAGTTTTATTATTTTCGTTTTTTTAAAAAATGCATCCACCAATTAAAAATAATGTAATGAGAAAAGTTTATGTAAAAAAGTAATGTAAAAAGGTTATGTAAAAAGGTTATGTAAAAAGGTAATGTAAAAAGGTTATGTAAAAAGGTAATGTAAAAAGGTTATGTAAAAAGGTAATGTAAAAAGGTTATGTAAAAAGGTAAGGTAAAAAGGTTATGTAAAAAGGTAATGTAAAAAGGTTATGTAAAAAGGTAATGTAAAAAGGTTATGTAAAAAGGTTATGTAAAAAGGTAACGTAAAAAGGTTATGTAAAAAGGTTATGTAAAAAGGTAATGTAAAAAGGTTATGTAAAAAGGTAATGTAAAAAGGTTATGTAAAAAGGTTATGTAAAAAGGTAATGTAAAAAGGTTATGTAAAAAGGTAACGTAAAAAGGTTATGTAAAAAGGTAATGTAAAAAGGTTATGTAAAAAGGTTATGTAAAAAGGTAATGTAAAAAGGTTATGTAAAAAGGTAATGTAAAAAGGTTATGTAAAAAGGTTATGTAAAAAGGTAATGTAAAAAGGTTATGTAAAAAGGTTATGTAAAAAGGTAATGTAAAAAGGTTATGTAAAAAGGTAACGTAAAAAGGTTATGTAAAAAGGTAATGTAAAAAGGTAATGTAAAAAGGTTATGTAAAAAGGTAATGTAAAAAGGTTATGTAAAAAGGTAATGTAAAAAGGTTATGTAAAAAGGTTATATAAAAAGGTAATGTAAAAAGGTAATGTAAAAAGGTTATGTAAAAATGTAATGTAAAAAGGTTATGTAAAAAGGTTATGTAAAAAGGTTATGTAAAAAGGTTATGTAAAAAGGTAATGTAAAAAGGTTATGTAAAAAGGTAACGTAAAAAGGTTATGTAAAAAGGTAATGTAAAAAGGTTATGTAAAAAGGTTATGTAAAAAGGTTATGTAAAAAGGTTATGTAAAAAGGTAAGGTAAAAAGGTTATGTAAAAAGGTAATGTAAAAAGGTTATGTAAAAAGGTTATGTAAAAAGGTAATGTAAAAAGGTTATGTAAAAAGGTTATGTAAAAAGGTTATGTAAAAAGGTTATGTAAAAAGGTTATGTAAAAAGGTAATGTAAAAAGGTTATGTAAAAAGGTTATGTAAAAAGGTAATGTAAAAAGGTTATGTAAAAAGGTTATGTAAAAAGGTTATGTAAAAAGGTAATGTAAAAAGGTAATGTAAAAAGGTTATGTAAAAAGGTTATTTAAAAAGGTATTTAGAAAGCAGGATATTTTGTGTGTGAGTTATTCGTTCTAATTTCGGTATTTTAATGTTCGTACAGAATTCGATGGTAATTCTATTTCATCTTCTTCAGGTAAGAATACGAGAACTGGTATTTATTTACAAACTTATTGAGACTTGTAGTTTATTTAATTGCTGTTGGGAACTTCAAATTCGCTATCCAGGCAGTAAACAAGCAAATATTTTAGGATAATTCAAGAGGGTTATTGAACGACATCTGGACGTATGCTACTACAATCAGTAATCCTCTCGTAAGTAGTGTTTACAAGGTATTAAGTGGAAGGATATGTAAAAAGAGTACGTTTAGTGATTAAAGATATAAACTTGAGGATAATAAACGGTGAGGTGGTATGAGGACGTAGATCAATACATGTTCTAGTACATATCATCTCGATCCCATTCCCCTGAATCTTATCTAAAAAGCTCCGGTAATAATCCCCATCCTCCTTTCTATCGTCTGCATTTCAGGCTTAAGTGACGAGGTCTGGATTTTCTTTAAATTCGTTTCTCAACTCTCTTCTTAAACCAAAAATCTCAGAAGGATCATTTCCGGGCTGCTTCAGTCTTTCCTGCAAGTAAAACCATTTCCGGTAACCACCACCACCATCTAAATACTCTGTTCTTACCGGGATATGAAGGTGGCAATACAGTTTACAGCAATACCATACATAGTAACCATGGTTATTATTCACCGTCCGCATTGTCTTAGCGGTATAAATGTCGTATTTGATAACATACGCCATTAAATAGTCGTACGAAGTTTTGAGATCATCGATAGCAGAAGTTTGTAACCTCAGATCGGATCAATAAAACAAATTACATGCGAGGTGCTTGGAGATGTCAATTTAGAACATTCGTTTCTTAAACATAGTATGCGATTTCACTTCAATTACATAACAGCGAATACAACACAGATGCAATGTTGTAGGTGACATAATTGTTAAATTGTTAAACTAATATATTGATTGTTAAAGTTATTGACGCTGGAATTTTTCACCCGAATTGCATGATCACGAGATCTAGCATTCGGCCTCGAGTAGCCAACAATAGAAACGCGACAGTGACCGCGTGTGAGCTAGTACGTATGCATAAGATCTTTGTACAGTCTGGGGAGATTACATTGTTCTACACCAAGGAAACTAAGGTGTCCTGCGTAAAATGCCACTCTAAGATCTTCTGAAAAGGCTATTTGAGAAGTTTGTTTGTACTTTATGGATTCTTGCGTGGAGATCACAAAATATGAGATCAAGTGGATTTGGTCTTTATACAAATGTACTAAATTCTAATGTGTGTCTGGAATGTGTGGCATAAACTTGAATTAGCCAAACCACATGCAACTAAACCATACATAGATATTTTATAGTAATAGGCGAACTCAAATAACAATTGGATATGCGATTTGAGAAAACTACAGGTATATTAAATACATTTCCTAAGTCCTTAGTGTAATTAGAATATTGAATCTGTATTGAATCAATGTTATAAATACTAATAGTCAGAGTTAAAGGATAGAGATGCTTATCGGGAGATATGTGCAAATGCCACACTTTGCGTCGTGAATTAAAGTAATCTGAGACGATTTATATTCTTAATATATCGGAAATAAATGAGATGATAAATGTAGTTTTGAATTCTCTGTGAACGGGACCTTGGGGAACTCGTGAGATAATGTTACTCATACTTTAAAACACATTCGTAAGCTTTAATTCATTGTTTTCTCTCAAAAAGTCTCTTATTAAATTAAGAAGATTGTCGGAGATTGTCTTTGACTCTGAGATTTAATTGAGGTGTTTTTAAAATTTACTTCCTTTTGGTTTCTTTTGTTTCGTGTATAAATAGAATGATATCGCTAAGTAACTTTATTGCTTATATCTTCCCATTGCTTTGAACTAAACACTACTATTCTAAACGATTATACATCTATGCACTTGAACTCACTATTAATTAAGTACATTATGATATTTCACTCACTATTTAGTAACTTTATACTTCTACAACACTCCATGCATTTATGTCAAATATTAGGTAATCGTGGGCTATATGCGATGCTATGTACAATATCTATAATGGGCATTTTCTATAATAATTGTGATTTAAGTTACGATATAGAATATGTTAACTGGTATAGCAGCTAACAATACATTAACATTTAGTATAAATGTTAACTTTTTAGTATAAATGTTAACATTTTAGTATAAATGTTAACATTTTAGTATAAATGTTAACATTTTAGTATAAATGTTAACATTTTAGATGCTTGTTTAAAGGCTGAAATTGTGTTTAGACAGCTAACACACACTACTCCACCTAAATATGCTAAAGAAGTACTCAGCCAACTTGAATTTGATTTGTATTTTGGTAAACAAACCAAAGGCAACTTAATTTACAAACATCATCGAATAATAATACTTCAATGTCGTGAACCCGATATACGCGTGGCATGCGTTACGGGAACACCGTAATTGCAGCGATGAGTGGGGTATGGCTATAGCCATCGCTATAGCCATCGCTATAGCTATCGCTGTAGCCATAGCAGCACGAAACACACGCTACAAGAATCCACCCGCACCTCCCATACGTAACGGACTATCGGACATTGACGAGGTCGACATCCGTATGAGGTGTACGACGTACAGTGTACGCTATGTTACGGTTCTACCTGTCAATCAAACAACGGGTTTGACACGATGTTGTGACATTAGGACATATTAGTTAAACGTGTTATTGTAAAATGATAAACCACCACATATATGTATAGTTATGTATTTGTATATTAAAATGAATACTAGTTATTCCGATACTCCTCGCTGATATCACTAGCTAAGCCACACACACACACACACACATACACACACACACACACGCACACACACGCACACACACACACACACACACACACACACACACACACACACACACACACACACACACACACACACATATATATATATATATATAGATATATATATAGATACATTACTAATTTAATTTATTTTTATGCTCTCTATCGTATATTCTAACTATTATTTATTAAAATCCACTGAATTCAATACATTAATATAAATGGTAGAATTATCATCGCTTGGTTTTTATTTATTATTTTAACAGTCGTTAAATTGTTCAATTGATTTCATTTAATAAATATATTCATTTCAATTATTTAATAACGGTTGTGTATCGTAATCCCAAATGCGTAAATGAGAGTGGTCATATTGTATCGTGTTCATTTATACTAACTATAAAAATAGTAATATAGGATATTTTATGCAAACTGTTTTTTTTATAAATGAACGTACATCGCAGTGACCATCATCATATTAAATAAACAATTGGTACAGCTAATTATAACGTATTGCTTAGAAATATATTTATAAAATCATTGCAATACCTTTGATAAGGATGCGTACTATATTGTGCTAATACAATGATGGTATTGTTTATTTTATTTATCCCATGATTATCTGTTGGTTTAATCGCGAAAGAATAATTATATTAAATATTTATCGCGAAAATAAATAAAAATAAAAATTAATAAGCTAATTTATAAACACGAACATCTTAAAATAGAATTTGACCTAATTTCGCCTTAAGATCTACCTGAAAGTGACCAGCGGTCACGTTACTTATAATAGATGGCACCGGAAGTTATCGAGGTGCCGGATAACACTGCGACGGTGTTGAAAGCGCTGACTTGGAAAAATCTGACGCTGATGAAGAAGAAGAGGAAGTCGCAAATTGCCGTTATAATTCTGTGTGTCATCAGTATTCTAATTCCGATGCAATTGGTTAGTAGTTAGTGGTAACCGGGTAGTACTTACTGGCCGGTACCCGTCGAGTGGTAACGGCGTACCGAGTACGTAGTTGTGCGGCCTTTCGTAAGTCCGCACCAGTTCTTGACGTACTCAGCGGACATTCGCTATAGAATTAGGGATTCCCTGCGTCCGAGGTGTATGTGGGAGTAGGTGGTAGGCAGGTGTTGGCGAGATAGAGTGCGTAGAAGTAGGTATGTAGGCCATTAGTTGATCGTGTGTGGGTACGGGGAAGAGAGTAGGCGAGAGTATGCGATTGGAAGTGAGTATGTAGGCCATAAGTCGAGGGAGTGGGTGTGTGTGTATATATATATATATATATATATATATATATATATGTGTGTGTGTGTGTGTGTGTGTGTGTGTGTGTGTGTGTGTGTGTGTGTGTGTGTGTGTGTGTGTGTGTGTGTGTGTGTGTGTGTGTGTGTGTGTGTGTGTGTGTGTGTGTGTGTGTGGGTTATTAGATAATGCGTATAGGGTTAATTATGTGGAATGATGAGTATATGTATGAGTAGGTTTCAGCGTGTGGGAATTTGAGAATGATATCTTAATTTGAGAATGATATCTTAAGAAATATTATCTTGAGAATTATTATCTTGACAGATCATAAGAGATAATATTTGTTATACGACATTGATTACAATTAAACCTTATACATTTTTAATTGTTCTATGCTCTATATAACAAAATATATCGGATGATTCGGTTGGTAAAAATACTAACCTAGATATTATGATTTATTATGTAATTATAAAAGTGTAAGCACGAGTTCAACTTTTAGAAATTGATGACAAGGGAAACAGATTTGGAACTATTACAAATTATCAAAATATATGTGAAAACGAAATATATAAAATATATTCTTGATATTTATTTTTATTATCGTAGAAGATTTTCTGGATTAATAACTATAGTTATAGATGACGATATCACCCACGAATATTTTAGCATAAACACACTCTTTCACATCCGCTAGAAACCAGAGAACAAGGATATTTTACTTAAGGATATCAAATTTCCGAGTTCAAAGCAACGTGCGACTACCGACAAGAACAAACCAATGCCCCCTACACCTGTATAGTACAACACGCCTATAATATCCGCATTAAACTTGCGACAACTATCTTAATAATGCTATTCCGTAATCATAACATCCGCATAATAATATAATTATAAATATAAATATTTAATACCATTCGCTACTCGTAATGCATATTATCTTCGTGTGCATTAATTTACCCATATAGACTTTGTTTTGTGGAATATGCTAATATTATGTAAACAATAATTGTATTTTTGAATACTTTCAGATAACCGCCTAATCGATTTGATTAATACTCGTATAGGTAAGAAATCTGTCCATGTTAAACGACTGCCCCGTTGGATCCAATCTACACACGATGGTCAAAATGAGTTAGCGATGGTGTTAGAGAGCTTCGGCCTAGTTTACGTATACGTGAATCAATAGAGTATACCAAGGAAATGTAGTTGTGTCTATTCTAGGTAACGAGATAACAACTATCCGTTATAACCAACCGTTAACCTATACGAGATATATAAATTTACACCACGACTACCGTATTAATTTACAAGTCCGTACTAACAACTATACCAACGTATCTGGCTGGTAGAAATCTGTGCTTAGGAAATCTATTCATTCTTGTAGTGGGTGTTGGATGTATGACCGATGACCCCTGACTCCTATGACCCCTGACACCTATGATTCCTGATGATTCCTGACTCCTATGACCCCCGTCCAAATTCTCAACACATACAGTGGACCGCCTTCTAATTGTACGTGAAACGGAGGCAGAAATCTTCGATCTACTCGCCAAAAGAATTACATATTGTTACGTGAAGTTCTCGAAGGATTCTTGTAACGCTAGCGCCAGTAATCCTATGATCAAATACACGGTGGTCAACCCAAATATCAAGGTTTTCCCTCGCACCACATAGACCACCTGTAGCACATTATACACTGTACGCATTCAAATGCAACAACATGATTACCATACACCCCACACCTTCCACATACCCCATACCTACCTACCATACACCCTACACCTACCTACCATACACCCACACCTTCCATATACCCCATACCCCACACCTACCTACAATACACCACACCCTATTCACCTATCATACACCCCACACCTTCCACATACCCCATACCTACATACCATACACACTACACCTACCTACCATACACCCCACACCTTCCACACCTTCCACATACCCCATACCCCCATACCTACCCCATACCCCATACGTACCTCACACCCCATAGCTACCACACACTCTTCACCTACCATACACCCCACACCTTCCACACCTTCCATATACCCCATACCCCACACCTACCTACCATACACCCACACCTTCCACATACCCCATACCCCCATACCTACCCCATATCCCATACCAACCTATCATACACCCCACACAATCCACATACCATACAATTAAAAACTGAATGGTTTTTTTCAATGATTTTCAAAAATATAATATTATTAGTAATTATTTATTACCACATCTTATTTAACGTAATATATATTTGATTTATTTACACTTTCTATAAGATATTGAAGGTTAGTGCTAATACTGCTTATACAACTAACTTATTCTTTTAAATGTCACCGTTATAACTACTTTTAGTTACAATTCTGACTCACTTTACATTTCACTACTCTACATTCACCGCGAACCCCACATAATTCTACTTTATCCCATACTCCAGATGCTTCTAATTGCACCAAAAACTCCTCATAACTATACTTCCACCCCGAAAGATACACGTCTCTATATTCAACAAAACCCTATATCGCCCTACATATACCCAGAATCCTATATCACCTTACTAATATTCAAAACCCTACTCGACACTTATACATAGAACTCTACACACCCCTACTTATACCCAAAACCCAACACCACCCTACTTATATCTAAAACCCTACTCCACCCTACGTATACCTAGAATTCTACATAACCATACTTATACCCAAAACCCTACAACACCCTACTTATATCCAAAACACTTTTCCATCATACTTATACCTAGAACTCTATTTAACCCTATTTATACCCAAAACCCTACACCACTCTACTTATATCCAAAACCCTACTCCACCCTACTTATACCCAGAAATCTACACTACCCTATATGTACCCAGAATCCTATATCACCTTACTAATATCCAAAACCCTACGCCACCCTACTAATATCCATAACTCTACGCCACCCTACTAATACCCACAACCCTACGCCACCCTACTAATACCCATAACCCTACGCTATCCTACTAATACCCCTAACCATACGCCACCCTACTAATACCCATAACCCTATGCCACCCTACTAATACCCATGACCTTATGCCACCTTACTAATACCCATAACCCTACGCCACCCTACTAATACCCAAAACCCTACGCTATCCTACTAATACCCCTAACCATACGCCACCCTACTAATACCCATAGCCCTATGCCACCCTACTAATACCCATGACCTTACGCCACCCTACTAATACCCATAACCTTACGCCACCCTACTAATACCCATAACCCTACGCCACCCTACTAATACCCAAAACCCTACGCCACCATACTAATACCCATGGCCTTACACCACCCTAATAATACCCATAACCCTACGCCACCCTACTAATACCCATGACCTTACGCCACCCTACTAATACCCATAACCCTACGCCACCCTACTAATACCCAAAACCCTACGCCACCCTACTAATACCCATAACCCTACGCCACCCTACTAATACCCAAAACCCTACGCCACCATACTAATACCCATGACCTTACGCCACCCTACTAATACCCATAACCCTACGCCACCCTACTAATACCCAAAACCCTACGCCACCCTACTAATACCCATAACCCTACGCCACCTTACTAATACCCATAACCCTACGCCACCCTACTAATACCCATAATCCTACGCCATCCTACTAATACCCATAACCCTACGCCATCCTACTAATACCCATAACCCTACGCCACCCTACTAATACCCATGACCTTATGCCACCCTACTAATACCCATAACCCTACGCCACCCCACTAATACCCATGACCTTATATGGTGTTATCCCCAAACAGTTCAATATGAGGCCAGATGATATATTCAACCTTAGAATACCTGATCACTCCAAAATTCCTGAGCATTTGCGTGAGAAGTATGGTTTACCAAACCCGGTGTCTTTTGGTAATAATATATGCACACGTACACGTACACACATTCACACACATACATACATACACATACACGCATACACACATACACACATATACACACAACACACACACACACACACACACACACACACACACACACACACACACACACACACATGCACACACTACACTTTATTATTTATTCCAAGTAACGTTTATTAAACTGTGCTCTAAATTTAATTAATATTTATTCATTCAGTTTAACATTAAGCTCTATTTTTGTATCTATATATTAACTTAAGTCTCTTATTATTTATGCTATTATTTTACAGTAAGTGAACTGCTAACTACATATATTCACACATAGAGTAGTTGGTTTTTAAAATTGTAACCTCTAAGCTCAATTTTATTAAACCCTTTTAAATTAAATTAAATTAAACTAAACTAAAGATCTACGACGCCCGCATTTCACTGCATTCTTAATATTCAGTGATTTAAAAATATCGCACGATATTATCCAGAACTAGACATTTAGTTGTTTATAACCGTTTGATATACCTGGAAATTCACCGGAGTTCTACAGATGTGCGGATTTACTCTGGTTGTCGGTTACCCTCGTCAAACCGTCATGGCAATAGATTAGTGAATTTATTCACGATTATTTGTTTATTTTTTACTCTTCAAATCAATCAATTAACTAATCTGCACTAAAAATACTCCTCCGAATACATCCATATATATCCCAGTAGGCGTACTGTTTGTTTTTCTATAAACCAGACACACTTGGATAAATGGAATCTAGCAATTGATTAAGTAAGACATATTGACACCACTTTATTCGCATCTTCATTAGATGATTACGGCTGCAATTTGTTACCACAGTAAAGAATACATCGAGAAGTCTAATTTGAGAATTTCTAATTTGCACGAGCTGCAATACAATTATCCATAACGAATGTCTACCTTTGCGCAATGAAATTAGTAAATCGTGGGGTAATAACGGTAAGCCGTCCGCCCTGGACATATCCGCGACGCACTCTCCCTGTTTTACATTTACATGCAACTCGTGCAGAAATGGAAATATTTCACAAAACACCACAACTCTAACAATTCTAGTTACAATTAAACTTGACACAATACTTTACAGACTCAATCGACGTATTAAAATCTAAACTAACTGAAACCAATACACAACAAAACGACATACTCTCTTATGCTAAACCTGTCTTTAACTCGCGTACTTTAAACATGCACCAACCATCTAAGAAAAACAATACTAAATCAGCTACAATAACTGCATCGCAACTATTCAACTACAATGCTACCGACTATAACTCAAACGCTACTGTAATTGAAAAATTTAAAACTGACCAGTATAATAAAAAATATCTAACATAACTTATAAATATCCGCAAAATAAATTCTAACAATATATACAACACAACAATTAATAAAAACAATCAATTTTCGATAATTTTTACTACTGAATATGACAAGAAGAAATTGTTATATATTAATTCATATTTACAAAATACAGTTTACAGGCATTTATTCATAAGAAATTATTTATCTTTAGAAACAATCAAACATGGTAGAAATCTCCAGTTACAACTATTTCAATGTCTAACCATAAATCAAATGTTAAATATTGCTTTAATCAACAAACATACTAATAAATACTAATTACGAGAAATTACTGATAATAAAACTGACTGGACTAAATCATCACTGACAGCTACTGTTACATCACTTAAAACTTTGACAGAAACATACAACGCATTAATAACAAAACAGAATATAAATCAATCCAATGACTAGACAACGACGTAAAGTTAACTATAATGACGATTATACGATTGCAGTTACCTTAATAAACTGCAGACACTATCTGCCAACATTAATATTATTATGTAATATATACTAGACTCTAACTACAGCTTCGTAGCATTTACTGAAACTTGGCTAAACCAACTTGACACATTTACTACTACGACGTTATAAACTATGGGCAACCGACTAATACAGAGACCAATGACTGACCGGAATAGCAATACTCCTAGGCCATGACATTAACTTAATAATTTCAACTGACATAGACTGTAATTCTAACTGCGAAATACTCCATACGACTTTTACTTAAAACAAGAGTATCATCACACTTTTACTAATATACCGACCTCCTAACGACGACTACAATACATTTTTCACTGACCTTACCTAACTTATACATTGTTACTCTACGTTGTCTAACCGTATAATACTTGGGGACTTTAACTTTCACTTTGACTCCGACTGTAATCAACATCTTAACTTTAAACGACTAGGCACTGAACTTAATCTTACTCAACACGTTAACCTTCCGACTCACTCACATGGACATACACTCGACATTATATTCATACTTCCTCGATTAACTTAATTAACCGATTTACACGATCGACTTTACTGACTGGCCATTATGCAATTGACTGCCATATTAATAACACTAAACTTAGACCGACAAGAAGACTTGCGATATATAGATTTAAAAATAAAATTGACTATGACTCATTCTCACTTGACCTAATATATTCCATGCAAGATAATGCAAGATAATGACATTACTGCACAAACACTTTACACTTTACTGAACACCTATTTGACGAACATGATGCTACTAAAACCAAGTACTTTTCAATACATATAAATTTACCTTGGTTTACCCTTAAGCACAATTTTATAAAATACAACAAAAATTACACTTTGAATTCAACATCATATAAACTATTATAACTAGTAACCGCATATATAAGAAAGCTCTAAAATACAATAAACTTGACTACATTAAAAACATAATGGAAACTATCTCTAAAGAATATAAAATACTTTATAACACTACGAATAAATGACTAGGACGAAAATAAATCAAAATAAATAAAAATATTATTAAATAAATCAAAATATTAGAAAACATACTCTACAAACAACTTATTTAATACTTGACTAAACATAACTTACTTGAAAATAGATAAAACGGTTACTGACAAGGAAATATTACTGAAACGACTTTATTTTCACTTTTTGACGACATATATATTTCACAAGACAATAACAAATATTAAAGGTAGCAATACCATTAACCAATATCTTAAATTTGGAGTACTACAAGGTAGTTTTTTAGGTCCTTTAATTTTTTGTATTTATATTTCCGATATGAAACACCTACTAAATATAATATACATTAACATATCTACGCCGATTACACACAA
The DNA here is from genome assembly GCA_964035775.1 of Osedax frankpressi. NCBI lineage: Eukaryota > Metazoa > Annelida > Polychaeta > Sabellida > Siboglinidae > Osedax > Osedax frankpressi. The sequence goes on from OZ038318.1 coordinate 6,867,530, forward strand.
CTATAATTAAAACTAACTTAGCAACTTTAACGAAAACACTCACTGAGATTAATAATATTACAACGGAACATAAACACTTTTACAGTTACAACTACTTAATATTCAATTGCTCCATCTTCCATAACAAAAACCAACTATCCCTTAACATTCAATACATCAAAATAACAAATACTGAAGTAACAATACAAAAGGCTATCACAAACTTGACTAGGATCATTCATTTAATAGCAAAATGTCTTCAATTGTTAAAAAATGTAATTACAAGCTAATACAGATTAAACAAATACAGAAATTACTTTCCAGCCAATCTCTAAAAATATCGATTACTTCACCAGTACTCCCCAACCTAGATTACTGTAATATCATACTACAATCACTACAAAAAACATCCGAAATGACTTAACAAAATAATTAATAAATCATATCGAAACTTCCAAAAAATCTCACAATTTCTCAAGAATATGAAATGGCTGCATTTTAAAGAAAGATCTAATTACACTTTAT